>ML374825.1:15078-111335 GCA_005239525.1 Nicotiana knightiana | reverse complement strand
CCCCCTTGTCTCTGGCTTCCATAATTCGACACATAATTCATATTTTCTGGATAAGGAGGGTGATGACATTCTGCATTCCAGTGATTACCAAGTGGTTGACTAATGAAAGATGTGCATAAGCCCTTATTGGTTGTATCTACGATGTGTACTTGTTGTTTTTGTCCTGATTCCTCCACCTTCTTAGTAAGTATATTCATATGTGTTATCAAGGTGGCCACATTCTCTACAATAGTATTAGATGGATCGAATGACACTCAGTGAACTACAGGAGTAATGGGTGCATTCCTTGTTGTCCTCCTGAATTCTGTGCCATTTTATCAAGTAAGATTTGGCTTTCTCTCCACGTTTTGCTCAAGAATGCTCCACCAGCCGAAGCATCAACATTTGCTTTAACAGTATCAGCCAATCCCATATAAAAACGCTGCCCCAACATTTGCTCTGGAATACCATGATGTGGACAGATAACCAACATCCCCTTAAATTGTTCCCATGTCTGTTGCAGTGTTTTAACTTGTTTATGTCTGAAGCTCAAGATTTCATCAATTTGTTGAGCCGTCTTGTTGGGTGGCTGAAACTTGCTCATGAGCTGTTTGACTAACTTCTCCCATATGGTAATGGAATTGATGGGGACTGAGTTTAGCCAAGTCTGGGCAACGTCAGTCACTGAGAATGGAAACAACAACAGTTTTATTGCCTCCTGAGTGACGTTTGGCCACCTCTGCAAATTAACAGGATGTTTTTCAAATGTTGTTGGGGGTCTTCGATGTATGACCCTGAGAATAGCCCTTTGTTCTGCAATAAGTGCAGCATATTATTTGTTATTTGGAAGACTCGGCCTGTATCTGAGGGACCAGTATCGCAGTGGCCAAATTCTCAGGTGTGGGTTGTGCCCAATCATATAAGGGAGACTCTGCCCCTATTTGAGCGACTGGGTCTACCACATCATCCCCATTATTGTTCCTGTTGTATGGATCTTCCATGCCGGTTTCAATTTGTTCAATTTGTGGTTGATGTTTGCTTTTCCGGTTGGTCCGGTTTAGGACCTTGAAAACTTTCTCGGGGTTTGATAAGGCTTCAACTACTTCACCAGTCCTCGATGAGTTTCAAGACATGCACCTGCAACACGTTAGCAAACGTTAAACTTTCAATGCAAAAAAAAAATATTTAAAGAAAATTGACTATATTTCAGAATTTTTGTATTTCTTCCAACTCAATTGATAATACCGTTAACTCCCCGGCAACGGCAAAATTTGATCGCGCTCAACTATGTCTTATAAAAGACTAAGCGGGCGTTGCAAATATAATCCAGGGTATTATGCCCAGAGTCGATCCCACGGGGAATTTTTGTATCAATCAAGGCTTTAGAATACGCAACTTTTACTCAATCAATTCTCTCAAGACTTTTTAATATAAATTGGTGATGTTTTACTAATTCTACTGACAATAATAATAACTAACAATTACTAACAATGTGTTGTATACAATTATGATAAAGGTATAAGGCTATGGTTTCCCCCATTGGTGAACTTCCTTCTCGGATACTTCTTATACTNTTCACTTTAGATTGCACCCGAAGTATCGTTATTTCTAATCCAACTTCTAAACCCTCGGTTATGACTTTCATCTATACTCCGGGAGTGATGTTGTTCAAACAACCACCTAAATATGCACTCTCTCTCAAGTAGATACATAATAAATAGGAACAGCTAATTGAGGGCCCTTCAATCAACTACAACAAAAACGTAGTTGAACAAATAGAGATTAATCAACCAATCAATACTATATTAATATCACAATAAGTTTATCCTCCAACGGGTTCCACTAAAACCCTATTAAGAAAATTAGCTACTCATATTCATAAGAATCAATTCTAAAATAATTTGCATAATTGAACTACAAAATAATAAATAAAAGCTATAAAAATCAATGTTTGCTTCACTGAGTAGTAATCCACAGGTTTTTCTTCACTTCAATGGCTTTCTCCCTTCAAGTTGTGTTTTTGGGTCTATTTATATGTTTGGGATAAACCCTAAACATGTAGGAGACTTCTATTCAAACCGGGAAACACTTAAAACCTTCAAAACTCAGATTTGACCGGACTCGGGACCCAGGCGTTAAGCCCCAAACGCCCCATTATAGCCGGGCTAGGCCTGGCTTTATGGGTCTAACGCCTCACTATAGCCAGGATAGGCCTGGCTTTATGGGTCTAACGCCCCACTATAGCCAGGGTTGCTCCTTTTCGACTCTTGAGCATATTTTTGACGTATTTGCATCCATTTAGCTCGGCTTACATCTCCAATTCACCTACACATGAAATAGACTCCATTACGCACATAAAAAGTGTATTTTTATCATTAACACACATAAAATGTAAGGCACATAACGTGTTAAACCATGAATTCTAGCCACGCATCATGTGTCCTTCGGGACACGGTGCAGCGCAAAGGTGCCAAGGAGGTGACCTTAGATGATGATGGTGTTTTGAGATTACATGGGCGATTTTGTATGCCCAATGTTGATGGGATTCGATAGTTGATTTTAGAGGAGGCACATAGTTCCCGGTACTCTATTCATCCGGGTGCCGCGAAGATGTATCAAGATTTGCGGCATCATTATTGGTGGCGTACAATGAAGAAGGATATTGTGGCATATGTGGCACGGTGTTTGAATTGTCAACAGGTTAAGTATGAGCATCAGAGGCCTGGTGGTCTATTTAAGAGGATTGAGCTTCCCGAGTGGAAGTGGGAGAGGATCACTATAGACTTCGTTACTGGACTTCCGTTGACCCGAAAGAAGTTTGATGCATTTTGGGTCATTGTTGATAGGCTGACCAAGTCAGCGCATTTCATTCCTTTGGCAGTTTCCTATTCATCCGAGTGGTTAGCTGAGATCTATATCCGGGAGATTGTTCACCTTCATGGTGTGCCGGTATCTATCATTTCAGACCGGGGTGCGCAGTTTACCTCGCATTTCTGGGGGGCAGTTCAGCGAGAGTTAGGCACCCAGGTGGAGTTGAGCACAACATTTCATCCTCAGACGGATGGGCAGTCCGAGCGGACTATTCAGATATTGGAGGATATGCTCCGAGCTTGTGTTATTGACGTTGGAGGATCATGGGATCAGTTCTTGCATTTAGCAGAGTTTTCCTACAACAACAGCTACCAATCGAGTATCCAGGTGGCTCCTTATGAGGTTTTATATGGTAGGCGGTGTCGATCTCTGGTTGGATGGTTTGAGCCGGGAGAGGCTCGGTTGTTGGGTACATAATTTGTTCAGGAGGCCTTGGACAAGTTCAAGATCATTCAGGATAGGATTCGTACAGCTCAGTCCAGGCAAAAGAGTTATGCAGATCGTAAGGTTCGAGATGTGGCTTTCATGGTTGGGGAGCGAGTATTGGTCCGAGTGTCGCCTATGAAAGGCGTGATGAGATTTGGGAAGAATGGCAAGCATATCCCTAGGTTCATTGGTCCGTTTGAGATTCTTCGAGTGGGAGAGGTGGCTTATAGACTTGCATTGCCACCTATCTTATCAGCCGTACATCCAGTTTTTCATGTGTCCATGCTTCGGAGGTATCACGGCGATCAAGCCCACGTGTTAGATTTCAGCACTGTCCAGTTGGACACGGACTTATCTTATGAGGAGGAGCCGGTAGCCATTCTAGACCGGTAGATTCGACAGTTGAGATCCAAGAGTTTCCCTTCTATTCGTGTTCAGTGGAGAGGTCAGCCTCCTGAGGCATCGACCTGGGAGTCCAGTCGGATATGCGGAGCCATTACCCTCATTTATTTCCCGACTCAGGTACTTCCTTCTTCTGTCCGTTCGAGGAAGAACGTTTTTTTTAGAGGTGGAGAATGTGACAACCCAAAGGGTCATCACCTATGTTACTACCCATCCCGTACTTCCGAGGCCTTGAAAATCTCATTTGTATTTGCCTCAATTTGCATGCGCAGTCCGGGCGCATAGCCGGACAACTTAAATATGAAATTATGTAAAAAAATGCTAAGATTTGATATTAAAATGAATAAATTTGACTTCAGTCAACATTTTGGGTAAACGAACCCAGAACCATAATTTGACGGTTCCGGAGGGTTCATAGGAAAATATGGGACTAGGGCGTATGCCCGGAATCAAATTCTGAGGTCCCAAGCCCGAGAAATGAATTTTTAAGTAAAAGTGTTTTCTGAAAATATTTAAGGAAGTTGAAAATGAAATCTGATTAGAAAAAAATGGTATCGGGCCCGGTACAGGTCTTATATATGGTTTAAGAACTTTCTGTAAAGTTTGGTTGAAATCGGATTTTGTTTGACGTGTTTCAGACTTAAAATGGGAAATTTGATGTTTGTATGAAATTTGATAGAATTCATGGATATTGAGGTTTAGTTCTATGTGGATGATGTTGTTTTGGCGATTTGATCACACGGGAATGTTCGTAGGAGGTTGTGTGAGTAATCTGTGATATTCGGTATCATTCTGAGATGTTCAGGCCAGTTCGGCACGTTGTTAGCAAAGTTAGAAAACTTAAAATTCCTAAGTTTGATTCCTGAGGTTTGGGGGTGTGATTTCGAGTTCTAGCGTTGTTTAGAGTGTTCCGAAGGTTCGAGCGAGTCCGTATTATGATTTGTGACTCGTTGGTATATTTGGATTAGGGCTCGGGTTGGCCCAGGTGCCTTCTGGGAACCTAACGGTGCTAAAAACCAGCAAACTCAGCTGCTGGTGCACCTGCTCTGGTGTGACCGTAGGTGCGGTTGCCCATCATCGCAGGTGCGAGACTGCAACTGCGGTCCCAAGCATCACAGGTGCGAGACCGCAGGTGCGGTCTCCCCTTCGCAGGTGCGATCCCAGACCCTCCAGCCCAATTCCGCAGGCGCGAGGTTTTCCTTGCAAGCGCGAGACCGCAGGTGCAGTCCCAGCCGTCACAGGTGCGATCACTGTACATGCAGTGAGTTTAAGTACGGGTTTTAAACCCATTTTCCTCATTTCTCACCTTCTTCCTTAGGAGAATTCCACCATTTTTAAGAGCTTTCGACCAGGTCTTCTGTGGTAAGTAAATTCCACCCATAAATTTGTTTTATGCATGTATCTTAGCCTAATTAACTACACAAATTAGTGCAAAAATTCAAGAAAATGGGTAGTAACGTAGAACTTCTGATCACCTTAAAATTTTCTGTGAATTGGCCATGAAATCAAGTAAAAATCGTATATTTATGATCCTTAGGCTTTGGGTGAGTGTTGCCTTCGAGAATTGCAAGAATCCGAGCGAGCGGGCCCGGGGTCGAATTTTGATAAATTTGAAAGAATGCTAGGAAATGGATAATTAGGCCATGTAATTGAACCTTTGAATCCTTATTTATATACTTGAGTTTATTATATTTATATAATACCATTCCGGAGTCGAATTCTAAAGGAAAGGCGGTGTTAGAGGGTTGATTTCCATACTTTTGACCCGAGGTAAGTGTTCGTTCTAACCTTAGCTTGAGGGAATAGGAGTTGAGTATAATTTTCAACTTGCTAACTGTCAAATACGATGTATAGGCATGGTGACGAGTATCTATACATTGGTGTCTACCATGATCGTGAGTCCTTATATTGTGAATATACTGATTTTGTGGTAATTTCCATGCTTAGTTGATGATTTCTATATGTTGTGAAAAATATGTGAAGGGAATTGTATTTTGTAAACTCTGTTGGAGCATTGGCTCAACTTGTGTAACGAATAATGAAGAAATATGAAATATGACGTCTTTGGAGCACTGGCTCAAATTGTGAAATGAATAATGAAGAAATATGAGATATTACATCCTTTGGAGCATTGGCTCAAGTGATAGAATAAGTCATGGAAATGAAAGTGAAAGAAAGAGAAAGAGTTATTGAAATATACCCTTGCCGGGATTTAATTGTACAGTTGATGTTCCCTTGCCGGGATTTAATTATGTAATTGAAATATACCTTTGCTGGTATTTAATTGTGTAGTTGATGTTCCCTTGCCGGGATTTAATTGTTTAATTGATGATTACCCTTGCCGGGATTTAATTGTTTAATTACTGTTCCCTTGCGGGGATTGCTATATCTGTTCTGTTTACTTCCTTGCCTTGTTTGTGATTGTTGTTTGGGTGAGGAAGAGTGTTATAGCATGAAGGGTGATGCCGTGCACTTGTCTTGGTGAGAATGAGAGTAAAACACGAAAGGTGATGACGTGCATTGTTTGATATTGTCTCCCTTGCTGGGTTGAGATTTCTGTTGTTGTTCCCTTTTCGGGATTTCTATTTTTATTTTGTTTACTCCCTTGCCCTTGTTTGTGATTGATGTTTGGATGAGGAAGAGTGCTAAAGCACGAAGGGTGATGTCGTGCATTGTTTTTTATTGTGAGGAAAGAGTGTAAAGCACAAAGGGTGATGGCGTGCCATACGATGTACCATTCCGTACGATATTCATTGATTATACTGTGAGGAAAGAGAGTAAAAGCACGAAGGGTGATGTCGTACCATGATTTACATTGATTACATTATACAGTGCATAGTGAGGACGAGATTAAAAGAACGAAGGGTGATGTCGTGCCATGATTTACATTGATTACATTATACACTGCATAGTGAGGACGATAGTAAAAGCACGAAGGGTGATTCCGTGTCATGATTTACATTGATTACATTATACATCGCATAGTGAGGACGAGAGTAAAAGCACGAAGGGTGATGCCGTGCAAGTTTGTGATTTCCTGTCCTTGTTGATATGCTGGCTTGTTGTTCCTTTCCTTATTGAGATTTCTTATATGAAACTGTTATCTCCCCACAGCATGTTCCCCTTCCTTTATTAATTGTTTTCTCCCTATATTTCTTATCCGTTGTGTATATGTATATATGTTTAATTGAACTGCAAATGTTTATTTGGTAGTCTGGTTCTAGCCTCGTCACTACTTCGCCGAGGTTAGGCTAGGCAATTACTCAGTACATGGGATCGGTTGTACTGATGCTACACCTGCACTTCTTTATGTTGTGCAGATTACGCAGCCGGACTCGGGGGACATCATTAGTGGGAGTATCTTACAGCTCATTATAGAGGCTTCGAGGTATACCCGCTGGCGTTCGTGGGCCTTGGCGTCTCTTCCATCCCTTTGTCGTCGATTCTGTCTTGTTCTTCCTTTAGTTTCAGAGGAAGATATTTATTTCCTTCCAGACTTGTATTTAGCACTCTTAGACAGTTCGTGAGTTAGTGACACAAGGTTTTGGGAAATTTTGCATCGATGTATTGTGATTATCTTTACTTAGCCTAAAAACTGTATTTATTTCCGCTGTTTAATTTGTGAACTGACTTAGTTTATTCTGTTAGAATGAGGTTATGATGCTAGTTTAACTACATAGGTTTTCTTGTCTAGCGAGTTCAACGTTAGACGCCATCACGGCCCGACGGTGAGATTTCAGGGCGTGACACATGTTATATTTATTCATTTTAAATTTCCTTGTCCAGTTGTATTTCTGACAGGCTTGAAGTTATTGTATAATGATGTTTAGCTTAAAAATAATATACTTCTATGTATATCACCTCGTGTTTTACTTTGTTTCATGATTTTTAGATGTTAAATATGTTTATTTATATTAATTTGAAATGTTTTTAAGTTTAGGAATGATTCAGGATCATTCGGGCACGAAACGCGCGAAATTTGAGCCAAAACGGACGAAAATACAAAAATCGGGCAAATTGGCAATTTTGGGCGCCACAGGCAGTGCCCAGCCCTACCTGTGGCGCTGAAGGCAGTACACAAAATTAGGGCAGCGCCCTGGTGCGCGCCCGACGCTAGCCAGGGCGCCGGTGACGAGTTTTTTGACCTATTTTGCCTGGAACACGGTTATTTCGGCCCTAACCCTACCCAACACGTATAGAAGCAAGTCTAAGCTTATTTTTGAGGGATTCATGCCACTTTGGAGAGAATATACACACGGAATTGCTAGGGAGCGAAGGATTATCAGTTTTCTTCATCTTTTTCTAGTATATAAAATTAATTCAACACTTATGCAATTGTTTGATTTTAGCATGAGTGGCTAAACACTCATTGTTCTGGAGTTGTGATTGAGCCATGGATATTGTGTTTCGATATTAGTTTAACCTTGATTATAGTTCACTCAATATATGGGTGTTTTCATTTCTTGCCAGCAGTTAGGTTTTATATACTATCTATGTTATGCTTGGGAAAGCCGTATATAGATTAGAGAAGAATTGAAGAGAGCGATCTTAACCCTTCAGGGGAGCGGATTTGTGGTTAGGATAGGAATATACCTAGTTAGCATGCTTAATTAAACATCGTAATCTTAGTGCATTCTAATAGATTAATTTCATAGGAATATAGGCGTTTATTTATTGAGAATAGGTGAGTAGTGCTTCGAGAGAAGGCTATGAGAGCATTTATCGATTAATTAGCAACCATGAGTGAATTATATGAAAAGGGAGACTTAATTAGAATGCAATACGAGTGGTGAATTGATCACAAACCTGGAATATTTGTCTCTACTGAATACACAAGAATACTCTCGTCACTTGATAATCAGTTCTTTCATAGAATCGTAGCATAAAATAGTTACATTCCTGTATTTTATTTTGGCTTGATTAAATAATAATTAGAGTGACTTGGAAAGTAGTTTACACAAGTCCCTATGGATTCGACATTTGATTTAACATTATATTACTTGCTACGACCACGTATACTTGCGTGTGCGTTTTGGACCAACCAGTTTTTGGCACCGTTGCCGAGGACTTGAATATAGACTACTTCCTAGTTTTTACTTTAATAATTTATTTTGTCTAGTCTAACATTACTTGATTATTACTCTAATCTCAGGAACTTTGATTTAATGCGTAGGGTCAAAAGCCAGGACGGACTTGACGGCTTTGACCCCGAACCTGATAGAACATTTCACAGGAGGTTGAGGGAAGCAAGGGATACAGACAATATTCAGGACCTTATTCAAATTCCTGTGAACATGGCAGAGGACCAACACATGGCCGTTCAGGAGGTAGCAATACCCAGTATTGCTAATGTTACCTCCAGCATCGTGAAGCCTAGAATCACCGGGCACTTTGAGCTGAAACAGAGCATGATCCAGTTACTTCATGCAAATGGGCAGTTTATGGGTCTTCCACACGAGGATCCTCAACAGCACATTCTGAACTTCTTGGAGATTAGTTATACTTATAGCATTAACGGTGTCACACCAGATTATGTGAGGCTCACACTTTTCACATTCTCTCTGTTGGGACAAGCAAAGCGATGGCTAAAGGCATAACCATCTAATTCCATTACAACATGGAGCGGTTTGGCGAGAACATTTCTGGCAAGGTTCTTCCCTTCAGGCAAGACTGCAAAGATCAAAAGTGAGATAGTCTCCTTTAAACAGAAAGCAGACAAATCTTTATATTCAGCATGGGAAAGGTTCAAGGGGCTACTCAGAGACTGTCCTCAANGAATCTTTATATTCAGCATGGGAAAGGTTCAAGGGACTACTCAGAGACTGCCCTCATCACAATCAGACAAACGAAGTGTTAGTTCACACTTTCATTGAGGGGCTCCATCCCCAAACAAAAAGTGTGGTAGATGCAGCAGCTGGAGGTCAGGTATTGGAGAAGAATTATGATGAAATATTTGCATTATTGAATAAATTCTCCAAAAGCAATCCAGACTGGCAAGGTGAGATGGGAAGGAATGTGGTTCAAAATTCACCAGGGGTTCTTGAATTAGATGTTGTATCAGCATTGTCAGCTCAAATCTCTACATTGACTAACCAAGTCAATCAGATAAACCTGATCATTAACAAGAAACACTCTCAACCACTTCAACAAGCCCAATCAGTGCAACAAATTCATATATTTTGTGAAGTCTGTGGAGAGGGTCACATGAGAAATCTATGCCTAGCAAATCCAGAGTCTGTATATTTTGTGGGTAATGTAAATCGAGGCCAAACAAATCAGTATGGGGACACTTATAATCCCAACTGGAGAAACCACCCAAATTTCTCTTGGGGTGGAAATCAAGGCAATCATAATCAGTATCGGCCTTAAGGACCTCAACAACAATACGGACCACCTCAGGCTGAACAATCAGCTAGCTTTGAGGAGATTATGAAGAGAATGATGAACGACCAACTTGCTTTCAATCAGAAAATAATGGCTGATCACCAGGTCCAAGCAGCAACAATGAGAAACTTGGAACGTCAATTGGGGCAACTTGCCAGTTCCCAAAATACCAGAGCAGTAGGAGCTCTTCCTAGCGATAATGAGCCCAATCCTAAGGCTCAAGTCAGTGCAATTACCTTGAGAAATGAAATAATACTAGAAGAAGCTCCAAAAACAAAGAAGAATACAACTCATCTTGGAGGAGAATTAGTTCCCAAGCCAGTTGAGGGGAATGAGAAAGATGATAAAGGACCCGAGCCAGTAATTGAAACAAGGCCACCACCTCCGTTTTCACAAGGACTGCTGAGGCAAAAAGATAATGCTAAGTACAAGAGATTCCTAGATATGTTGAGCCAAGTGAGTGTGAATTTTCCTTTGGTGGATATTTTGCAAGAAGTGCCTAAGTATGCGAGGTATCTCAGAGATATTGTGGCAAATAAACGAAGAGATGCAGAGTTCGAAACAGTTGCACTTACTGAAGAGTACAGTGCCAGAGTTAAGAGTAAACTTCCTCCTAAGTTGAAGGATCCTGGGAGTTTCACAATTCCTTTGTCTCTTGGAAAACAAGAAGTTGGTAGAGCCCTATGTAATTTATGGGCTAGTATAAATTTGATGCCATCTTCTTTGTTTAAGAAACTCGGATTGGGGGTTCTTAGACCTACCACAATCACTTTACAGTAAGCAGATAGGTCGTTAATTATGCCGGAAGGAATTATTGAGGATGTGCTAGTTTGAGTTGGAAAGTTTATTCTTCTCGCTGATTTTATTGTGCTTGATTACGAGGCAGATGAGGAAGTGCCCATTATTTTGGGGCGACTATTCTTAGCTACTGGTGGAGCAATTATTGATGTGAGGGCAGAAAAATTAAAAATGAGAGTTGATGATGAGGAGGTCACTTTTAATGTGTACAAGGCACTTAAACTCCCAAAGAATTATGAGGACTTGTGCATGATTACTTTGGTCGACGTGAAGGGGATAGAGAGAAGTCCTTATGTTAATGGCAGTGATCCAGAGGAGGTGGTGTTGCAAGCTTAGGGTGTAAAGATAATTGAGAAAAGAATCAGATATGAAAAAGGAGACCCGTTAAGAGCACAAGAAAAGGCTAGGCTTCATGGGAGAAAGAAGAAGAGAAAGCGCCCAGCCTGAGCATAGTAGCAGAGTCGTGTCACGACTATAAATAAGACGCTTGTTGGGTGGCAACCCATCCCGTATATCTCTTATTTATTTTCATTTAGTGTCGAGTTTTTTGTTGTTTTTATTTTGCAGAGTAGGGGAAGTCTGAGTACCCAAAAGTTGAAGCTGAGGGGTATGTTTGAGCTTAAGTGTGGGGTCACCCCGACTCTAAAGATTGAGAATCACGTCCGAGCTATGCTCGAAAGGGTATCAGGGAGTACTTATCACCCTTGTTTTAATGTTTTTTCTTTGTGATCATGCATCGAGGACTATGCATAACATAAGTGTGGGGTGGGGAAACTACTTTCTGAAGTGAAGTGCAATTGTATAAAATTATTTTTTTATTTAGTTAAGAAACGAAAAGAAAAATAAAATAAGAAATAGAAAAAGTTTGGATTTTTCCCAACGATGGATCTGTTGGACAATTTTCTTGAGGGATAAAGTCCGATTTAAAAACACCAAAAAGATGTTTTTAAATTTTTTTTCTTAGGATAGGTAGGTAGTATCCCTTGGTTTTTCTTTGGGCACCGGTTCTTTTCCAAGGGTGTAACTTGAACCAGGCACTTTAAAATTATTTTTTTAGAGTAGTTAGGAAGAAACTGAGTTATTCTGAGATACCCATTGGCATGTTTAGTGCCGGCATATTAGGTTATGACATACATTCTGCTTTCCTTTGTATTTGGTTTGACATGTGATGCTTGAGTAAAAATAAATAGCCTATTTTTNTGCAATGTGTGAGTGAGGTTTAGTGATTTTCTATGCTATCATGTGTAGTCTAGAACTTGCCCCGTGTGTTAATCGAAGCGAAATTGTAGTTTATGCTAGTCTAGGAGATGACGTAGGCATTTTTTCTTGTTTGATCATAGATGTGCTTGTCACATAAGAATTAAATTTTCTATTGCTAGCCCCTTTGAGATGGTTGACCTTTTCTTTGGTACCCACATTACAAGCCGTACCCCTATTTTGTTCTTAAATTGAGATTTTTGAACCTTTTCCTCCTAAGGCACTTAGTCGCTAAAATAAGTAAGGTGAGATATTGGGGATTCACTTTTGAGTGGAGCCATAGAAAGACATGTTAGTGCACTAAAAATTGTATTCAAAAGTCATTAGCCATTGAATTTTCATGTATGGAGTGTGTGTAGAAAAAAAATTGATAGTAAAATTATGTACAAAAAGATACACACCTCCAATTTTTATTAATTTGTGCTAGTGAAAATATAGAAGTGCTTAATTGAAAAAGGCTATGTTGAATATGAATTATGGCAAGGGAAGTTGTTAAGAAGAATATGTGTTGATTTGTGTGAAGGTAGTGTATTAAAGTGCTTAGAAGGGTTAGTCATTATTCCTAAATATATCCTACCCCTCCCTTAGCCTACATTAAACCCTTAAAAGTCCTAATTGATCCTAGGTTTGGCTAACTTGAATTAGTGGAGATCTACACTACGGGCAAGCTTATGGTACGACCACGGGATGCATATGAATTCTTTGTGAGAGTGAGTGAATTTGTTCAATTGTGTGATGTCTGTAAATTATGTTAAAAAGCATATTTGAATGTGTGGACTAGTTATATTCATTCTTTTGTTGTTGGTGAGGGCACATGATCTTGTGAACGATTGGTAATGTTGTAAACTTTCTTGTTAGGTAGGTGCGTGAATTGACAGGGTTTAGTGGTTGAAAGTTGACTATTGAGGTTAGGTGGTTGTAATTAGGTTGTTGGTATGATTGATTTAATTGTTATACTTGGGCATGTTTAAAGAATGGGAAGAATGTGAATTTTTGTATGTTCATACTTGATTGCCGGTATCGATCATAGTTAAGGGGTAAGGTGTGTGATTGAAAAGTAAAATACTCCTTGATAATGAACTTGGTACGTGTTGAAAGGTAGTAGATTGTCCCGTTGCTCGAGGACGAGCAAGAGTCTAAGTGTGGGGTGTTGATGTTTAACTTAAAATGAATATATTTCTATGTATATCGCCTCGTGTTTTACTTTTGTTTCATGAGTTTTAGATGTTAAATATGATGATTTATATTAATTTGAAGTATTTTTATGTTTAGGAATGATTCAGGATCAATCAAGGGCGAAACACGCGAAATTTGAGCCAAAACGGATGAAAACGCAAAAACCCGGCAAATTGGCGATTTTGGGCGCCACAGGCAGCGCCCAGCCATACCTGTGGCGCTGGAGGCAGTACACAAAATTGGGGCAGAGCCCTGGTGGGCGCCCTGTGCGAGCCAGGGCGCCGGTGATGAGTTTTTTGACCTATTTTACCCGGGACACGGTTATTTCGGTCCTAACCCTACCCCAACACGTATAAAAGCAATTCTAAGCTTATTTTTTAGGGAGTCATGCCACTTTGGAGAGAATATACACACGGAATTGCTACGGAGCGAAGGATTATCAGTTTTCTTCATCTTTTTCTTGTATTTACAATTAATTCAACACTTATGCAATTGTTTGATTTTAGCATGAGTGGTTAAACACCCATTGTTCTGGGGTTGTGATTTAGCCATGGATATTGTGTTTCGACATTAGTTTAACCTTGATTATAGTTCACTCAATATATGGTTGTTTCTCCAATTCTGTGATTAATTGCGTAATTGTCTGGCCAACAGTTAGGTTCTATATACGATCTATGTTATGCTTGGGATATACGTATATAGATTAGAGAAGAATTGAAGAGAGCGCGATCTTAACCCTTCAGGGGAGCGGATTTGTGGTTAGGATAGGAATATACCTAGTCACCGTGCTTAATTAAACATCGTAATCTTAGTGCGTTCTAATAGATTAATTTCATAGGAATATATGCATTAATCTATTGAAAATATATGAGTAGTGCTTTGGGAGAAGGTTATGAGAGTTATTTATCGATTAATTATCAACCATGAGTGAATTATATGAAATGGAGAGTTAATTAGAATGCAATACGAGTGGTGAATTGATCACAACCTTGGAATATTTGTCTCTACTGAATACACAACAATACTCTCGTCACCTGATAATTAGTTCTTTCATAGAATCATAGTAAAAAATAGTTATATTCCTTGATTTTATTTTGGCTTGATTAAATAACAATTAGAGTGATTTGGCAAGTAGTTTACACAAGTCTCTGCGGGTTCGACATTCGATTTAACATTATATTACTTGCTACGACCACGTATACTTGCGTGTGCATTTGGGACCAACATATATAACTTCTTATAAATTGCTCATGTACTTGTGACACCGGGTTCTGGGGATGTGTTGGGATTTATTCTATTAAACTGAATTGATGTGCTGTCGTATTTAAGTTTACAAACAATTTATTTTTTTGATTATGAAATGCAAGAAAAGGTGACGATTTCGGAAATGTTAAAACTGGAAGGTTATTTCAATTAATTAATTGTTTGGCTTGCCTTACCTTGTGTCCGGCACCATCACGATCTTAGGGATTTTGGGTCGTGACATAGTCCAATCCAAAAATCAGTACGCGCCACATACTCGTCATCCGACATGTGTGCTATTCTAAAATCAGTGAGAAATATGTAGTGCGGGGTTCCATACCCTCAAGGACAAGATTTATAACCATTACTTACCTCTACCGGGCCACAATACTAGTCCGTAATGCTCTTGCCCCTCAAATTGGCTTCTGATTGCTCCGAATCTAGCCTAAACCATTTTAACATCATCAATATATATCAAAGGATCACAACCCAATCAAAAACTATCAAATTATACAAGAATCTCGAAATTCAGCCAAACTTGAGCCCCTGGCCCACGTCTCGGAATTCGATAAATTTTGCATCACTAGAATCCTCGTCCTCCCACGATTCTATACATACCAAGAACACTAATATCGGACCATAATTTCCCACTCAGATCCTCAAAAGAAAAATCCAATTCCCATGCACCCTTCTTCCCCAATTTTGGGTTCAATTACAACAATTTTATGGTTTAATTACTTAGAAAATGACATATAAACGAGTTATGAAGTTTAAAACCTTACCTCCAAGTGATTCCCTTAAATTTCCTCTTCAAACCCTCTCAAAAGAGCTCCCAATTCGTTCAACAATGGAGAAAAATGAGCTATTCTTGCAAAAATGGCCTTTTAAAACATTCTGCCCAGCCATTAAATTTTCTCAGTATGATCACGACTCTTGGCACGCGATTGTGATGCACAGACCAGCCAACCAATGCGATCACATGCCAATACACACGATCTCATAGAACAATTCTCCACCCCACACACGCGCATCAGAATACTCTACTCGATCGCAGAAACACCCACGCGATTGCACTGCCTTACCTGACCAACCTATGTGATCGTAATCCTGCCCAGTTTTCAAGCCAAGAGTTGGTCCGTTAACAACCCGAAACATACTCGAGGCCCTCAGGACCTCAACCAAACATTCCAACATATCCCATAACATCATTCAAACTTAGTAGAGCCTTCGAAACACCAAAAACAACGCAAAAACACCAAAATCACATCAATCAAGCCTATGAACTTTGAAATTTCCAAATTTCGCCAACTACGCCGAAACTAACCAAAACACCTCCGATTGACCTGAAATTTTTCAGACATATCCAAAATGATATTACGAACCTGCTCCAACTTCAGGAATTCCATTCCGAGCCCGATAGCCTATTTCCCACTACCGACTGGAAATCTCCAAAAACTAACTTTCGCCAATTCAAGCCTAATTCTACCCCGGACATCAAAACATCATCCCGAAAGAATTGGAAAGTTCATAAGTTTTATTTACAATTGACTTTGAGGTTATCAAACTCCGAGTATTGTTTTGGTATTTAGGATTTGTTTATGTTTTTGTATTAAACATTGAACGCAAAATTTGGTTGATATCCGAGGTGCGTAGGCATAAATCGGTCGCTTGGTTGGAGGATGAAAAGTTCTTGAACTTAAGAGAAAATTAACTCATGGTATGATCTTTGATTCACAGGTTTGATGAACTCATATGTATTTGAAGGCTTTGGATAGGCCCCGATAGTGTTTATGGAATTGTTGGTATAATTGGACGGGGTCCCGGGTGGCTCGGGTGGCTCGGGTGAGTTTCGCATCACCTAGAGCATGTTTCGTAAGATCATTCATTACATTATGTACAAGTGTATACTAGAGGTGATTAATATTCTTAATATGACATGTTTTTAGGTATTTTAATCAGATAATATTTGTATCATAAGTCTTCAAGTCAAATGAGTTATGAAACAAAAGTCGACAAAAGTAGTCGCAACTTACGTTCATAATTTTACTTAAACTTTAAGGTCAAATGTTACTAATATTTTCTCATAATTTCCTCGGTATTATAGGGTGATATACCCTTAAAATTTAAAATCTATGATTGTAGTTTCCAACGCATTAAACCGTTTGCTGATACGATTTCGGAGTAGAGATATATTCGCATTTTCGCGAGACTGCGCCAAGCAGCTCTCTATGGAACCCACATAGGCGGTTGAGATATGTGGATATATATAAGATGCCTCAACCCCATTTTTGAGTCATTATTTTTCAGTATATTAAGACCTTAGAACCCTAAAATCACTCTTTCAAGGTTCTCACATGATCCAAGACCCAAATAAAGGGCAAAAACCACAAATCAAGTGTCGGTAATCTCGTGGCGCTAGTAAGTTTCTTGTTCTTCTTGTTGTTGCTGATTTTTGTGTTGTTTCAGCTCGTGTGATAGGTTGTTTTAAGTTTTTTATGTTCTTTAAATACTACCTCAAGTTTTTAATATCAAACCTTGGTGATTTCAAGTCGTCTAAAGTGATTCTAGTGCCGAAAAATCCTAATTGATTGCTAGTTTCGCTTCCTTTTTTTTGTGGCAACATTGGAGGGACATTTCATAGTCAATTAAGGTCAAATTGAAGTTTTTATTTCTATTTAAAGGTAATTAACCTATTCTTTCTACATGTGTTTAAGATTATCCAAGTTACAGCTAAGTTGTTTAAGCTACAACTTGTCAGATATCTATCAAAAGGCTTATTAGTAATGTTGTTGGTTGGTGGACTGTTTTGGGAGGATTAGTATGATTGTTTTTTATGTTGTTTGGTGATTTTTTTAAATTGTGGAAAGTCATATAAATAGGAGACATGTTGTTCGTTTCATTGTAAAATAGGTTGCGGTCGATATAGAATAGTTATGACGCTTAAACATTCAATGATAGTATTATTTCTCTTATATAGACTAAGGATTCATGACATATGCATAGCTTGATGTTGGGATGTATATATAAGGTATGTGAGGCTATACCCTTCCTTCTTTTTCACGACTCCAATTGTACATAATTTAATGAACGAGCTTCCAATGATACTCTACTCTTAGAATCTAGCAGTACTTACATTATTTCCCTTCTTATGGAACAATTGATGTTGAGGTTGCTTCTCTTTACATATGTTATCAATGTTGTTGGTACTTCCTGATTCTTATAAGATTCATGATGAAGAGTTAGTCCTAATAATGTGTACGAAGGATACCGACCTTATGACACTCCGAAAGGTCCAGAATGTGATTCCAATGAGTCCAGCACGTATTATATATATGTATCTATTTTACTCTACCAAATCGCGCTATAGTTGGCCGGGTAAGACACCTATTGTGAAACCAGTTATCAGTTGGGTTTTACCGAGCTCCACACGTCCGCGTACGATTTTACCGAGCCTTATGATGGTCGGGTACGTTTTTATCGAGCCTATTACAACCGGGTACGATATGATGATGATTATTCCCACAAAGGCGTATGCTTTACAAGTTTATGTATATATCATGCATTTGATGTCAGTAGCCCTCCGAGGTACCTAGATGTTACAAGTTGTATATTTTATATCCCTGTTTACATTACTGTTCTTATTTATGCTTTCGTGCCTTACATACTCAGTACTTTATTCGTACTGACATCCTTTTTATTTGTGGACAATGCATGTTGTGCTGCAGGTCATGGCGAGATCCCTTCTTCGGACTTGCCGTGGTTTTGGTATGAATTTTTGTTTAGATATTATGGGTATGTCAGGGCCCTGTTCCGGTAATGTTGCAACACTTACGTTCCTTTATAGGCTCATACACATGTCTATGCTTTCGAAAATTAGTCTTATTGGAAAAGTTTCGGACTCCATGCTCATCAACGATCGAAAATCTCCTCCAGGCTCAACAACTCCTCCATAATCGACCGCACCGGAGGTGACGTGCTAATCCTTTAGAGTTTCTCCAAATCTGAAAATCGTTAAATATACTCTTATTGCAAAAGTTTCTTAACTCGTGTGGGTGTTGATTTTGGGCCTCATTCATGAAATAATCAATTGGGTATATCAATCTTGAAAGTGGGTCTCAATTTAGTATATGCTCATGGTTGAAGGCTTAATTTTTAGCAGCTTTTTTAATTTATTTTTATTTAAATTTTTGGGTTGGCTGCTCGTGGGTTGGTTTTTGTGTTTTTATTTAAATTTATGTGTTTTTGTAAGCTTAGTTCATGTGGGATTTTGGTTTTAAACTGCTTATTCAAGATGCACATTTTTCATTTTTTTTTTACGCGATGAATAGGTACTAAAAGAGTCTATGGAAACGGGCCCGTTAAGTACTAGAAAAGTTTTCCAGAACCCTTAATCACTTACAATAGTCACAAAGAGAAAATAGGATAATAGAAGTACATATAGCTCATTATTGGAGTTTAAGCAATGCTGAGGTTATGTTTTTTAACATAGGTATAGTTTTAGCGAAATAAATAAACCAAAAAATAGATTTTTCTTCAAGAAGGATATTCTGTTTTCCTTAGTGCAACTGTACATATCCAATTTATCACTGTTGTTGATCATGATCCTGTTCCACCATACTTTGACAAACCTAGTAAATTACACATATTTTATACAAAGTTTGTATCACATATCCTATATATGCTACGAGAAAGTATGTTTTTCTAAAAAACTAAAAAGTAATGTGAAGAAATTTGAAATCAACGAAATAGAGAAATGTGTTAGAAGAGCTGGTGTTTGTTTTCCTTGACTAAACTAAACCTGGACGCATTTTGTTTCAAGTCTTTTTGGTGTAAACATAATATATGTATAGCCCATTTTTGGACCCAATTTGATCCTATTTGGCTAAACTAGAGTCATAAAACAGGATCAACCTTATTCCTATTAAATCTGTGTTTGGAAATTCACGTTCTTAACTTAGTAAGGTGATCTTTTAATGATTTTTTGGAATGCAAATGTAAAACTTGCAAATAATGTATCTTTTGGTCTTTGCAGTTTGTGATTGTATCTTTGTCCGGTTGGGGCTTGCTTTTCTATAATGGGTACAAATTATTTACTGGAGGCAAGAAGAACAAAGAAGAGGTACTTGTCTGCTCTGCTGAAAGTGCACATGCTACATTAAGATAAATTGATTCAAGAAACAGAGTCAATTATATCTACTATAAGCAATGTTTTTCAATAGATTGCTCAATCTAGTTAGAATATCAACCAAATTAGGACGAGACTGAGAAGAGAGTGTCGAGAAATTCAATAGCCTGTTTAAAACTTTAAAAGGCTATCTAGAACAACTAACGAAATATCATTAAATGGTTGTTTGCGAACCAAGTTTAGAATCAGGAAACTTTTTTTTTTTTGGTAATTAAATGATTTTATTTACCAATAGAAAAAATGTACAATGTCAAAACTTGAAACTGGACATTCCCAGTTTCACACAACTTCTACTACAATTCTTCAATATCAAACTACGGATAGTTATCGATTTCTGCTATTCACTTCTCTGCCTTACTGTTTCTTGATCCCCTATTTTCTACTTCTTGTACAATTTGTCTCACTATCACTTCCATTGTCTTCTGATGTTCTTGAAATACTCTTCTGCTCCTTTCATTCCATATGAGATACACTGCACATGCAAAAGTCAGTCTATATACTTGACCATTTGCATTGTTTCATGTTGCTTTGCCTTCAGCCCATTGTATCGCCGTTTGCCATTCCATCATAGGTCTTGTTATGCCTTGCCAATGTAGCAGCTTACTCCATATATCTCCAGCAATTCTACACTTAAACAACAAATATTCTATAGTCTCTTCTGCTTCATTACACAAGGGACAATTTACTTCTTCTGCAATCCCCCACGCATGAAGTCTGCTTCTTGTAAGTAGTATATTTTGCAGAGCTAGATTCAACACAAAGATCAACTTTGGAGCCCCTATATTGTTGCACGTTAATCTCTTCTATGATACTTTTTGATACTGGCCTCGTATGCCATTATATCACCTCTTGACAGAGAAGTAGTTCCATTCTGCCAGTTCCTTCATATTGACCCCTGCTGCCTCTACATATCTCTTTTCTTTAATGATTTTCTGAACTATCCATTATGCATTGCTTGGATTGGTTTCCCACACTTCTTGCTTCTTCCCATAATATAGATGAATCCATTGAACCCATAACTTATCCTTCTTCTTACGCAGATTCCATAATATCTTACAAATTGCAGCTTTATTCCATATATTCATATCAAGTACATTATGTCCATCAGTTTCTTTGGAGAGCACACTTTGTCCCATGATAACAAAGCTCTTTTTGAAGCATCTACTCCTCCTGTCCATAGAAAGTTTCTACAGACTGTTTCTATCCTCTTCATCATCTTCTTAGGGATAATAAATATCTGTGACCAGTATATTTGTATGGAGAACAATATTGTTTTGATCAATTGCAACCTCCATGCATAAGATAAAAACTTTGAGGTCCAGGAGGTAATCCTTGCTATTATCTTCTCCAGTAATGGCTGACATTGCATCAAGGAGATCCTCTTAGTACTGAGTGGGACTCCAAGGTATTTGNCCCCCCCCCCCCCAAAAAAAAAAATATGAAACTCTTTGTTGTGTTTGCTTTTAATCCAGATGCCTTAGAAAATTCCATAAAACAGTTGAATACCATTTGGATAGAGATAGTATCACCTATGCAGAATAGCAACAAGTCATTTGCAAACCCCAGCTGAATGATATTTAGCTTCTCATATCTAGGATGGAAGTTGAAATCTGGCTTATACTTCAATGTCTTAAAGCTCTTTGTGAGATATTCCATACCAAGTACAAAAAAAAATGGTGATAATGGATCACCTTGTCTTAGGCCTCTTCTAGCTTGAAATGGTTCCATTGGTTTCCCATTAATGAGTATAGAATAAGATACTGTTCTTACACACACCATGGTCCATTTTATAAACTTCTCTAGCATGCCTAAGTTATTCAGCACTTGCTCTAAGAAATCCCATTCAATGAAATCATATGCCTTTTGTAAGTCTAGTTTCATCATACATCTAGGTGAAATGGCCTTCCTCCCATACCCTTTCACCAGTTCATGACTTAATATTATATTATCTGTAATAACTCTTCCAGGAACAAAACCAGATTGCCTTTTGTCTACTAAATGATCCATCACCCCTTGCAATCTGTTAGTCAAATTTTTTGAAATAATCTTGTACAACACTGTGCAACAGGAAATAGGCCTGAAGTCTTTGATAGTTGAAGGATGTTGAACCTTAGGAATCAATGTAACATTTGTTACATTAATAGGAAGATGAATTTCAGCTTTGTTTAAGAACTGAAACATTGCCTCAGATATTTCTTGCCCTGTGATACCCCATGTCTTCTTAAAAAACTTTGAATTGAAACCATCACACCCTAGAGCCTTTAGACAATTTATTCCTTTCAAAGCATTTTGAATTTATTCTATTGTAACATCTTCAATTAGCTTCAATTGTTGCTTCCTATCTAGCACATTGCCGTCCTTCATAATAACTGGATGTATGGCTGGTATGCTATCATCTGCTGATCCTAATAGCCATTTATAGAATCACACTATTTCCTTTTCTATTGCTTCCCTTGATCGAATTATTTCTCCATATGCAGTCTTCAAGCTTCTGATCTTATTTTGATTTATTCTATTCTTCATACTGGCAAAGAAGAATGTTGTATTAGAATCACCCAACTTCAACCACTAATTTCTGGATTTCTGTTTAGAAATACTTTCCTCTATAGTAGCCTATTTCTCTAGCTGTTGCTTCAGTTTTTTCTCTTCTTCAAACTTCTGTGGTGATATACTTGTAGTTCTCATCTGTTCTTGCACCTCCTGTAGTTTTTGTCTAGAATTTTTTATCCTCAAATCTACTGCTTGAAATTCATTTGTATTCAGCCTCTTTAATGCACATCTAACATCTTTCAGTTTTCTCCAAACTCCTGCCATACTTCCTGTTTGTTTTGATTTATTCCATACTTCATCCACTACTACTAGAAAATCCTTGTGCTCGGCCAGACAATTGAAGAACCTAAAAGGCTTTGAGGTCTTTTGAACTTCTCCAATCTTTACACACAAAGGGGAATGATCCGAGAAGAGAGGATCCATAATCACAACATCTGCTTGTGCCGTGGTGTTAATCCATTATGCATTTACTATTGCTCTGTCTATTCTACTAAACACATGCGAAAGTCCTTGTGTAATCCCTGCCACTGTTCTCATCTCACACATCCCAGTATTTATTAAGAAATCTTTGAAATCATTAATTTCATTTCTTGTAGTGTATAGCGAAACCAACCAAAATGTATAATGTAACACTCACAACCAGCTCAATCGTTATGAATCATAACAAAACCCATGGAACAACCAACACTTCTAAAATACTTGAAATAATACTTAACAATAAGTTAACAAATCCAAATAGACATATAACCATCAATGATCATAAAACAACTAAGACAGGAAGAAAATAATTGGAAACGGGGAAGGGATCATGTTAAGCGGATAATTTGGTAGTGCATAGGTACTCGTCACCTCACCTATATACCACACACATGCAAATTCACATAGCAATCAAGTTGGGGATTCATATTCCCTCAAGTCAAGGTTAAACCAAGCACATACCTCAATTTCACAAGCAAATCACTGCTCTAGCATAACTTTTCCTTTAGCCCGCTCGAATCTAATCACAATTGGTTCTATATCATCAATTATAGCTTAAAGGAATCAACTTTATGGAAAAAACTATTGCTTTACTATGTTTTCTTATTAAAATACAAAAATTGACCCTGGACCCGCTTGGTCTAAACTCGAGGTTCGGACCTAAACTCGTTTATCCAATCTCCCCTGAGCCCGGATATACAATTGGTTTTGGAATCCGACCTCAATTCGAGGTCTAAATCCCCTAATTTTGAAATTCAAAAGTTCTACCCAAAAACCTCAATTTTTACCATGAAAACTCTAATTTTTGGTTGAAATCTTTGTAAAAGTTGTTAAGAAATTAAAGGAATTAGTTAGAGAACACTTACTACTGATTTTGAGAAGTTTGGGTCTTTGGAAAATTGCCTATGGAGGTTTAGGGTTTGAGAGAACTGAAAAACCCGTCTAAAATCTGATTTAACTGGGTGCGGATCTCGCATTTGCTAACTGGGTTTCGCATTTGTGAACCCTTCGATTTTGGGCAGTCATCGCATTTGCGATAAATTTGTCGCATTTTCCACATTTCGCTGCCTCGTATTTGCGAATAGGAATCTCGCATTTGCGAGATCTGGGGCTGGCCCAGGACTTCGCAAATGTGAAGATAAATGCGAGATCAGAGTCCTGCAACACTAGATTTTCAGCTATGATGAAATTTTCTAAGTCTAGCCACTCCATGCCTACCCGAAACTCACCCGAGCCCTTGGGGCTCCAAACTAAACATGCACGCAAGTCTAAAAGCATCATACGGACTTGCTCGTGCGGTCAAATCATCAAAATAACATCAAAATCTACAAATTTAACCTCAAAACTCCATATTTCCTTAAGAACACTCAAATTTCTAACTTTTCAACCGGACGTTCGAATCACGTCAAACCAACTCCGATACTCATCAAATTTCACATATAGGATTTAAATATCATAACAAACTTGTCCCGGGATCTGGAACAAAAATACGAGCCCGATACCAATAATTTCACATATTATTTCATTTCTTTATTTCTTGTAATAACCAGCTGAACAATTTTTCTTCAAAAATTATTTTCTAAGGCTAGGGACGCAAGTCTATAAGCTACCTCCTCACTTTATCAAGAATCTCATATGGCCCGATATACCTACAGCTCAACTTACCCTTCTTCCCAAATTTCATAACACCCTTCATGGGCGATACCTGAAGTAATACCCTCTCTCCAACCATAAATGCCACATCACGAACCTTACGGTCATCATAACTCTTTTGCCTGGACTGAGCTGCACGAAGTCGATCCTGTATAATCTTAACCTTATCTAACGCCTCTTGAACTAAGTCTGTACCCAATAATCGAGCTTCTCTCGCCTCAAATCACCCAACTGGCGATCTACACCGTCTACCACATAACGCCTCATAGGGAACCATTTGAATGCTCGACTGGCAGCTATTATTGTAGGCAAACTCCGTTAACGACAAGAATTGATCCCAAGAACCTCCAAAGTCAATAATACAAGAGCGGAGCATATTCTCCAAGATCTGAATAGTACGCTCGGACTGCCCGTCTGTTTGAGGATGGAGTATTGTGCTCAACTCAACCCGTGTACCCAACTCACCCTGAACTGCCCTCTAAAAGTGTGAAGTAAACTACGAAACTCGATCAGAAATGATAGACACGGGAACACCGTGAAGGTGAACAATCTCTCGAATTTATATCTTTGCCAACCGCTCCGAAGTTTAAGTACTTGCCACTGGAATGAAATGTGCGGATATAGTCCGCCTATCCAAAATAACCCAAACGACGCCGAAATTCCTCTGAGTCTGTGGGAGTCCAACAACAAAGTCCATAGTGATACGCTCCCACTTCCACTCAGGAATCTCTATCTGTTGAAACAATTCATCGGGTCTCTGATGCTCATACTCACTGCCTTCCTACTCAATGCATTAGTGTCACGACCCCAAATCCTAAGCCGGCCATTATGGAGCCTATCATGGAACTAGGCTACCCAACAATAACATATGACGTAATATTTTCATAATTTCTAAAACTCTTCCGATATTTCACAAAAGTTCTTCCGCTTAAGCAGTTTAAAGCAACAAAACGAATAAAATAGTTTATACGCTGCCCCAAAATCTGGAGTCAACCTTCATGAGCATCTATGAGTAGTACAAAGTAACCATACTATCATAGTACATCAAGACTCATAACGAGGAGCTAAATACAAAACAAGAAATGGGAAAAGAGATGATGTGGACGCTGAACAGCTACCTCGATGTCCCAACTCCGGCTCCACAAGAAGGAAGAGAACTAGTGCTCGGTACTAGCACCTGTATTTGCACAGAGGGGTGCAGGGAGTAATGTGAGTACGCCAACTCAGTAGTAATAAAAATAAATCAAGTCTAAGTAGTAAGAAACACAATGGGTCAAATCATCAATTCACAATAAGCACAGCGTTTCTTTCCAAAAGTGTATACATTAAATCAACATGCTTTAAAAGCCAACTTCAGTAAAAATCCTTTGAAAAGTTTGATTTCCAACAATTTCAGATAAATACCCAAAGAGCTTAGTGTAAAATGAAATAAATCATAAATAGCCCCTCAGGCCAAAACATGTATCATAAATCGCCCCTCGGAAAAATCATCACACAGAATAAGTCGCTCAGCATGCCTCAATATCACACAGTATCAGCCTCTCGGGCAACCTCACTGTCACTCATGCCTCCCAATCACTCGTCACTCGACACTCGAAACTCGCACTTAGTAGGTACCTGCGCTAACTAGGAGTGTGTACAGACTCCAGAGGGGCTCCTACAACCCAAGCACTAATATCAAGCCACCTCGTGGCATATCATATCCTCACAATCAGGCCCTCGGCCTCACTCAGTCAAAAACTCTCAAAAAGTCACTCGGGCTATCAGTAAAACGGGGTACTTGACCCAAAACATCATTTTATATCTCAAAATAGTGTAATTAAGGCTGAGTTTCGAAATAAGTTAAACATAATATGACTGAGTGTAAATCATATGTCAACACAGTGAGGAAATAGCAGTAAAAGCCCCCAAGGGGTCAAAACAAGTCGACACAAGGCCCCAAACCTGGTTTACAGCCCAAATATAACAATAGTCTTAAAACACGATTTAATATATGATTTAAAAGTAAATACGCAACTCAATAGTTACCACGGGCAGGACCAAGTCCAAATCTAAAATCAGTGCACGCCATACACTCGTCATCCGGCATGTGCGCCACTCCAAAAATAGTGAGAAAATACGAAGTTCGAGGTTTCATACCCTCAGGACAAGATTTACAGTCATTACTTACCTCAAACCGGCCCAAAGACAAATTTGTGATGCTCTTGCCTCTCGAATCGGCTCCCGATTGCTCCAAATCTAACCAAACAAGATTAATATCATCAATATACGCTAAAGGAATAAAGCCCACTCGAAAACTATCAATCTTAACCAAAATTCCCGAAATTGGCCAAACACGACCCCCGGGCCCACGTCTCTGAATTCTATAAAAATCACATCACAATAATCCTCATCCTTTCCCGAGTCTATACATATAAAAAACATCAAAATCCGACTACAATAGCCCCTTCAATTACTCAATTAAAATTCCAATTTCTCATGCCCTAATTTCCCCAATTTTGGGTTTAAATCCAACTAATTTAAGATTTACTCATTTAAAAATCATCATAAAATCGAGTTATGAAGTCAAAAATCTTACCTCCAAGTGTTTCCCCTTTGATTCCCTCTTTAATCTCTCTCAAAAGCACCAATTTCGTCCAACAATGGTGAAAAATGGACTAAAACTCGCGAATATGACTTTTTAAAGCACACTGCCCAGGTCTAATTCTTTAATCGCGATCGCGACACGTGCCACGCGATCACGAAGCAGTGAAAAATTCAGCCCCACATTTAACCTTACGTGATCACGAGTCCCCCCACGCGTTTGCAGTTAACAAACACATGACCTTACGTGATCACAACCCAACTCACGCGATCGCGTAGAGAAAAATGCCTTCACTCCACTGCAACTCGAATACCCTACGCGAACGTGACACTGGCCATGCTTTCGCGAAGAATCACTTCCCACACGACCGCGATTGCGACCCATTTACTGCGATCGCATGGAACAACCTCGAATCCACCCCTGCTAAGCCTATGCAATCGCGTACTCACCCCAGCGATCGCGTAGAAGAAAAACCAGAAGAAACACCAACATAAGTTCTGCAACTTTCCAACAACCAAACTAGGTCCGTTAACATCCCGAAACATACCCGAGTTCCTCGGGACCTCAAACAAACATGGCAACACACTCCATAACACCATCCAAACTTAGTCGAGCCTTCGAAACACCAAAAACAAGGCAAAAACACCAAAATTCACCTCAGATTCAAGCCTATGAACTTTGAAACTTCTAAATTTCGCCAAAGATGACGAAACCATCCAAAACATGTCTGATTGACCTGAAATTTTGTACACACGTCCAAAATTACCCTACAAACCTGTTCCAGCTTCCGGAATTCCATTCCGACCCTGATAGCTAATATTTAACTGCCGACCGAAAATTGCAAAAAACTCAATTTCGCCAATTCAAGCCTAATTCTCCACTGGACATCAAAACCACATTCTGAACGCACTCCTAAGTCCTAAATCACATAAAGAAGATATCCAAGCCATAAAATCTAGATTTCGAGGTCCTTTACCAATAAGTCAACTCCCAGTTGACCTTTTTAACTATTAAGCCAATTTAAGAGACTAAGTGTCTCAGTTCTCACCACGGCCACTCCGAACCCGAACCAAACAAACCAACACAACATAAATAGGCTAAGAAACATATGACAAAGCATAAATAGAGAAAACGAGGCTAAAATTCTCGGAACGACTGACCGGGTCGTTACATCCCCCCCTCTTAAACAAACGTTCGTCCTCGAACGGGTCTAGAGCCAGCCGTGATGGCGCCTATCATGGAACTAGGCTAGCCAACAATCACATACTGACATTATATTTTCATAATTTCTAAAACTGTTTCAGTATTTCACATAAATTCTACCGCTTAAGAAGTTTAAAGCAACAAAACGAATAAAACAGTTTATGCACTGCCCCAAAACCTGGAGCCCCGAATAAGTGAGGAAATCTGCTCCGCATCTCCCGCTCGGTCTCCCGGGTGTCATCCTCCACCGGATTTCCTCTCCACTGAACCCTCACTGAAGTTATATCCTTAGACCTCAGCTTCCTGACCTGACGACCCAAAATAGCCACTGGCTCTACCTGATATGACATATCACCCTTGAGCTGAACCGTGCTGAAGTCTAAGACATGAGACGGGTCACGAACATACTTTCGAAGCATCGAAACATGGAACATCGGATGAATACTCAATAAGCTGGGTGACAAGGCAAGTCTGTAAGCCACCTCTCCAATCCTCTGTAGCATCTCAAATGGCCCAATACTAGGGACTCAACTTTCCCCTCTTCCTGAATCTCATAACACCCTTCACGGGTGACCCCTTCAGCAGAACTTTCTCCTCAACCATGAAAGACACATCTCAGACCTTCCAGACTGCATAACTCTTCTACCTAGACTTCATCGTGCGAAGCCGCTTCTGAATAACCTTCACCTTACCCAACGCATCCTGTACCAAACCGGTGCCCAATAGCCTAGCCTCGCCCGGCTCAAACCAACCTAGCAGAGATCGACACCTCCTACCATATAAAGCCTAATACGGAGCCATGTTGATATTTTTTAATATCTATTATTATATGCAAACTCCGCTAGCGGCAAAAACTGGTCCCATGAACCCCCGAAATCAATGACACACACACCCAAAGTGTCCTCCAGAATCTGAATAGTACGCTCCAACTGCCTGTCGGCCTAAGGATGAAAGGTTGTGCTAAACTCAACCTGAGTACCTAAATCCCTCTGCACGGCCCTCCAAAACTGAGATGCAAACTGGGTACCTCTTCTGTAAATAATAGAAACTAGAAACCCATGCAATCGAACATTCTCCCTGTAAAGACTCATAAAATGTTCTTGTTTAAAATAATGCCCGAATGAGTCCTCGAGTTTTTTTTATTCTAGAAATTTTTAAAACAGACCTAAATTGAGTAAAAAGTACCCCGGGACTTATAGAATAAAATTTTCCAGAAAGTGGGTGTTATGCGACACACTATGCGATCGCATAACGTGTATGCAGACCACATAATGGTCGCATACACGGGCAGATCACTACCCCATTTGAGGTCAACTATGCGGTCCAATATGCGATCGCATTTCGGTTTTGCGGACCGCATAGCTGTCGCATTGTTGCCTTTGATTTTTGGGAAGAAGGTTATGCGACGCACTATGCAATTGCATAACGTGTATGCGGACCGCATAATGGTCACATATCTTGAGGGGTAAAGTTCACAAAGAAGGGGTGGTAATCTAATGGGGTCACATAGCATTCGATAAAATGCTTAAAAGAGTTCAAATTGTATGCATGATTTCCAATTATAAGTTGAATATGTTTAATTGTGAACTAGATTGATGGAACTAGTCGGCTCGGTGATTTGTGAGTAAAATTTAAGAAGGGATTCCGACTCCAGGTATGTATGGCTAACTTTAACCTTTGTAGAATCCTCTTGTTGGATCGGACCATACGTCATGTGTACCTTGTTGAAAATATGTGAATTTATTTTTCAAATGTGTTGAGACGGAAGATTCTATTCTCTGATTGTCCTAGTTGATTGTCATACTACCGTGCTATATGAGGTTGTGAAAAGTGTTTTGATGTGCCTGTCTTATTATGTGCAAAGCTCGTAAATGCTCGAGGGTATCGATATGAAAGTATCTGTTAATGAATGAAAGATTGTTTATGTGCCCAAGTGTGGGAATGTATATAATGGCTAAAACTCGTGCGTGGAGAGTAATGAAAAAAGGTATTGTGAAATGATGTAAATGAGTTGAACGATTAAGGCAACACCGTGTTCATGAATTATTGCTTGGTGAGAGTTATGGTGCCTTGGGCCCAAATAACTAAATTGTTGATAAGAACTTGTGTTCCTTGAAATGATGATTCTTGTGATTTGATTGCTTGTGGTTATTATTACGAAATATGATTGTCGGGTGGGATCGGGTTGCGCTCCGCAACACGAACTAATAAGGATAATGAGATGTGAGGTAATAAGGGTGGCTGAGGTAATAAGGATGGAATGTGATCATTATCACCATTGAAATGAAAATCTATGAAATTTGATGAGATGTGAGGTAATAAGAATGGCCGAGGTAATAAGGATGGAATTTGATCTTTATCACTATCGAAATGAAAATCGGGGAAACTCTTAAATATGGCACTGTTGAAAGGGAAAAAGGAGAGATTGTGAAACTTGTTGATTTTGGTTGCTTCTTTCCACGTGCATTGATTGATTGGTTCTATTACCGTCTCTTTATCTGTGTATTGTTTGATTGTACTTGGGATAAAGTTTGTTCACACATACTAGTACTATTCCACGGTACTAACGTCCTTTTTGCCGGGGGAGCTACATTTTCTTATATGAATGTAGGTGGTTCTACAGCAGGTAATTCAGCCCACCGTCAGTAGTGCCTCCTCTCCTTTCCGTCAGCTATTCTGGTGAGTCCCACTTCTTCCCGGGGCCATGTGTGGCTCATTTCGCCTTATTTTGAGTTTATTGCGTAGTGGAAGGTATAGCCGGGGCCTTGTTGCCGGCAAGTATTAGATCTTTTTTATTAGTAGAGACTCCGTGGACACAATGTGGGTAATGTACATATGTATTTTGGGTAAGTAATGGTATGGTTCGGAATTGTCATCCACGTTGGTAAAGGTTATATGTATTTTGTAAGTGTTTGGTATCATACGTTGGTAATGATAAAAAAGTATAAATGAATTCAAGTTGTAAGTTTATGATAAGTTATAAATGGCTATTTCACATGAATAACGTATAATGAGATCACGGGGTAATGCGTGGGATTGGAAAGGCAAATCAGGTTCGCTTGACTTGGGTCACCCGGTTGAGTGTCGGCCGCGTCCCTCGATTTTGGGGCGTGAAAAACTTGGTATCAGAGCCTAAGGTTTTAAAAGTGTCCTAGGATGTCTCAGAGCCGTGTCTAGTAGAGCCCTTCTTATCGGTGTGTTGTCGACCACATATATAATTAGGGGGCTACATGGACATTTAGGAAACACCCTTTTCATTATTATTCTATATCGTGAGGTGATGTGGAAAGTGAAAAGATTCTTGTCTAACTCGTGCTCTGTTCCAAAATTTTCAGTAATGGCACCAAAGAAGAGAGCTCGGCTCGGCCTAGAGGCCAATGCCGCCCCAAGTGTGGCTGTGAATTCTGTACCCGATGGTGCGGGTGAGAGCGAATTTCCGACTTTGAATCCACCTGGCCTTTCTGTTCCAGACAAAAGTGTGCCTATTCCTGCTGCGGCGGAGTGTGCTGCAACCCCTTTCACTGATATTCCTGATCCTTCTTCGGTTCCAGCTCCAGGTCTCGGTACTTCTGATGGGGACCTCAGCGGAGCTGTTCATATGTTGACTAAGTTAGTGGCCGCTCAGGCGCAAAGATCTCATGCTGCCCTTGCATCCTCTAGCGGACTGGGAGATTCCGCCGGTTCCTGAGTCAACCAGTTTCTGCGGTTGGCTCCTCCAGAATTCTCATGTATTGATCCAGAGGCCGATCCGCAGAATTTTCTAGATGAGATGTGCAAGACGCTTTGGGTTATGAAGGCTACAGAGACAGAGGGGGTTGATTTAGCATCTTACAAGCTGAGGGGAGCAGCGTATTCATGGTTCGAGATGTGGGAGAATTCCCGTGGGAAGGGAAGTCCTCCGGCGATATGGAATGAGTTCGTTGATGCTTTCATGGATCACTTCTTGCTTGCCGAGGCTATGACAGCCCGTTCTACGAAGTTTGAGGTTCTCAAGCAGGGTAATATGAGTATGTAGGAGTACCACATGGCGTTCGCGAAGTTGTCCAATACGTTCCTCAGTTGGTATCGACTATGGGTGCCAGAGTTCGACGGTTCGTTCAGGGCCTCAGCCCCTTGGTTGTGAATGAAGCTGCTACATCTGCCTTCCACTCAGACATGAATTATGGTAAGATAGTAGGATTCGCCCAGGCCACGGAGGCCAGAAAATTGAAGATAAGGTCGGAGAGGGAGCGTATTAGCAGGGCCCGGTCCGCGACCCACACGGGGAGTTCAGTTGGAGGAGGGAGACCAGTTCAGGGGAGAGGACAATCAGGGCCATCCCAGTCTTATGCTCAGTCCTCATCCAGTGCACCGTTATCAGCAGAGCAGTCGCTGGGGACCAGGATCAGACAGTAGGAGACCCCATCCATCCGGTCGTCCAGGAGGGAGGTTCCAGCAGCAGAGGAGGGCTCCATGCCCTAAGTGTGGGAGGTTCCATACCGAGCGTTGTTACTTGGATATCCCAGTATGATACGGGTGAGGGGTGAGAGGTCATATTCGACGGGATTGTCGTGTGCCCAGTCAGGGCATCGGTAGTGGTTTTGCTCAGCTGTCCGGTTCTTCAGTCGCTGTATCTTTAGTACGTCTTCCAGCTCCAGCAAGGCGTGGTACAGTTAGGGGTGAAGCTCGTGGTAGAAGTGGACCCAGCCGGTTCTATGCTTTGAGTTGTCGCCAGAGTGCGGAGGCTTCTCCAGATGTTGTTATAGGTATTCTGGCTGTTCAAGCCCTTGATTGTTATGTTCTTATTGATCCGGGGTCCTCTTTGTCATATGTTACCCCGTTTATTGCTTCAAGTTTTGGGATAAAACCCAAATATCTTCATGAGACATTCTCACGACCGATCTTCACAGCCGCACGAGTCTATAGGGATTGTGTTGTCACGATGTGTGGTCGAGATACCACGACCGATCTAATCGAGCTTGGGATGGTAGATTTTGATGTGATCATGGGAATGGATTGGCTTTACTCGTGCTTTGCTAAACTCGATTGCCGAAACAGAATTTATGAGGCTAGAGTTTCCTAATGAGTCAGTTATTGAGTTGAAAGGGAATGGTGTGGCGCCAAAGGGTAGGTTCATTTCCTACCTTAAGGCCTCAAAGATGATTAAAAAGGGGTGTGTCTATCATTTGGTCCGGGTTGCGGACACCACTTCAGAAGTGTCTGCCCCCGAGTCCATCCCAGTCGTGAATGAGTTTCTTGAAGTATTTTCGGACGAGCTTCCAGGGATTCCGCCAGATAGAGAGATCGATTTCAGCATTGATGTATTGCCAGATACGCAACCAATATATATTCCACCATACAGAATGGCGCCAGCAGAGTTGAGGGAGTTAAAGGAGCATTTGAAAAACTTATTAGAGAAGGGGTTCATTTAGCCGAGTGTGTCGCCGTGGGGCGCTGCGGTTCTTTTCCTCATGAAGAAGGATGGGTCGCTTCGGATGTGTATTGATTATCGGCAGCTCAACAAAGTCACTATCAAATACAAGTATCCATTGCCTCGGATAGATGATTTGTTCGACCAATTTAAGGGTGCGAGGTTTTTCTCCAAAATTAATTTACGGTCGGGGTATCACCAATTGAAGATCAGGGAGCAGGATATTCCTAAGGTCGCCTTCAGAACTCGTTATGGACATTTTGAATTTTTGGTAATGTCCTTTGGACTGACCAATGCTCCATCAGCTTTCATGGATCTTATGGATCGGGTTTTCAAACCGTTTCTTGACTCCTTCGTGATTATTTTTATTGATGACATTCTTGTCTACTCGCGGAGTTGGGAGGATCATGCTACTCACCTCAGGGCAGTTCTGTAGACTCTTCACCATCACCAATTATATGCCAAGTTTTAAAAATGTGAATTTTGGCTGGAGTCAGTCTTTCTTGGGTCATGTTGTTTCCAGAGAAGGGATTAAGGTTGATCCCTAGAAGATCGCAGCGGCGAAGAATTGGCCTAGACACCCGACCCCGACAGAGATTCACAGTTTCTTGGGTCTAGCTGGGTACTATCGGAGGTTTGTGGAGGGATTCTCTACCCTCGCCTCCCCATTGACTAAATTGAAGCAGAAAGCAGCTAAGTTCCAATGGTCCGACACTTGTGAGAAGAGCTTTCAGGAATAGAAATCAAGATTGACTTCGGCACCAGTGTTAACTTTGCCAGAAGGCATAGAAGGATTTGTGGTTTATTGTGATGCTTCAAGGGTTGGTTTAGGATGTGTTTTGATGCAACACGGGAAGGTTATAGCCTATGCTTCAAGGCAAATCAAGAATCACGAAAAGAATTATCCGACGCATGATTTAGAACTCACGGCAGTGGTGTTTGCATTGAAAATCTGGCGGCATTATTTGTATGGGGTCCATGTGGACGTATTCTCAGACTACAAGAGTCTCCAATATTTTTTCAAGCATAAGGAGTTGAACTTAAGGCAGCGATGATGGTTAGAATTGCTTAAGGATTATGATATTAATATCTTGTACCATCCGGGAAAAGCAAATGTAGTGGCCGACGCTCTCAGTCGGAAGTCTATGGGGCTCATTTGGAGGAAGATCGGAGGACGTTGTCTCGGGAGGTTTATCAATTGGCCAGTCTGGGGGTCTATCTCTCGACCTCAGACGAGGGAAATATTATGGTGCATAATGGGGGAGAATCATCACTTGTAGCAGAAGTGAAGGAAAAGCAGTATATGGATCCAACATTGGCGCAGTTGAAGGAGGCAGTTTGGAATAGCAAGATTTTGGCATTTTCACTCGGTAGCGATGATGGTGTTTTACGGTACCAGGGGAGGTTATGAGTTCCTGATGTGGATAATATTTGGGAGAGGGTAATGGCGGAAGCTCACAAATCCAGGTATTTCGTGCACCCAGGTTCTACGAAAATGTATCAAGATATCCGGGAAGTTTATTGGTGGAGCAGTATGAAGAGAGGTGTGGCAGACTTTGTATCTAAATGGTCGAGTTGTCAGTAGGTGAAGGCCGAGCATTAGAGGCTCGGTGGGTTAATTCAGCTTATGGAAATTCCAATGTGGAAATGGGAAATGATCAACATGGATTTAGTGGTAGGGTTACCTCGCACTCAGCGCAAGTTCGACTCGATTTGGGTGATAGTGTATCGACTCACGAAATCAGCTCACTTCTTGCCAGTCAAGTCCACCGATACTACAGAACAGTATGCTCAGTTGTATATCAAGGAAATAGTCAGGCTTCATGGTACTCCAGTTTCTATTATCTCAGATCGAGGAGTCCAGTTCACGGCTAATTTTCAGAGGAAACTTCAGCAAGGTTTGGGTACGTAGGTAAATCTCAGCACAACTTTCCATCCGCAGACTGATGGTCAGGTAGAGCGGACTATTCAGACGCTTGAAGATATGTTACGGGCTTGTGTGTTGGACTTCAAAGGTAGTTGGGATGATCATTTACCGCTTATCAAATTTGCTTACAATAACAGCTTTCACGCTAGTATTCATATGGCCCCATTTGAGGCATTGTATGGAAGAAGGTATAGATCTCTGATTGGGTGGTTCGAGATTGGTGAAGCAGAATTGTTAGGGCCAGATCTTGTGCACCAGGCGTTGGAAAAAGTTAGATTCATTCAAGAGAGGATGAAAACCGNGAATTGTCAGCAGGTGAAGGCCGAGCATCAGAGGCCCGGTGGGTTAACTCAGCTTATGGAAATTCCAATGTGGAAATGGGAAATGATCAACATGGATTTAGTGGTAGGGTTACCTCGCACTCAGCGCAAGTTCGACTCGATTTGGGTGATAGTGTATCGACTCACGAAATCAGCTCACTTCTTGCCAGTCAAGTCCACCGATACTACAGAACAGTATGCTCAGTTGTATATCAAGGAAATAGTCAGGCTTCATGGTACTCCAGTTTCTATTATCTCAGATCGAGGAGTCCAGTTCACGGCTAATTTTCAGAGGAAACTTCAGCAAGGTTTGGGTACGTAGGTAAATCTCAGCACAACTTTCCATCCGCAGACTGATGGTCAGGTAGAGCGGACTATTCAGACGCTTGAAGATATGTTACGGGCTTGTGTGTTGGACTTCAAAGGTAGTTGGGATGATCATTTACCGCTTATCAAATTTGCTTACAATAACAGCTTTCACGCTAGTATTCATATGGCCCCATTTGAGGCATTGTATGGAAGAAGGTATAGATCTCTGATTGGGTGGTTCGAGATTGGTGAAGCAGAATTGTTAGGGCCAGATCTTGTGCACCAGGCGTTGGAAAAAGTTAGATTCATTCAAGAGAGGATGAAAACCGCTCAGAGCCATCAAAAATCCTATGGGGACGTTCGTCGAAGAGAATTGGAATTCCAAGTAGATGATTGGGTATTCTTGAAGGTATCTCCCATGAAGGGAGTTATGCGGTTTGGGAAGAAAGGAAAATTGAACCCAAGGTATATCGGGCCATATCGGATTGCTCAAAGGATAGGTCAAGTGGCTTATGGGTTGGAATTACCCCCTGAATTGTCATTAGTTCACCCGGTGTTCCACGTGTTTATGTTGAAGAAAGTGGTTGGAGATCCATCAGCTATCGTACCAGTTGAGACTATTGAGGTTAATGAAGAACTATTATATGAAGAGGTTCCAGTTGCTATTCTTGATAGACAAGTCCATAGATTGAGGAATAAAGATATTTCTACAGTTAAAGTATTGTGGCGAAGTCACCACGTTGAGGAAGCCATGTGGGAAGCGGAAAATGAGATGAAAGAAAAATATCTCCATTTGTTTGGATAAGTCTAGTAGTGTTCGTCTGAACTGTCATCTCTAAGCAAGTTATATTTTATGTTTAGTTTGGTGCAAAAGCATCCCATCTTCCCCTAATTGCCTTATTGTTGTAATTTCCCAATGTGTGGTGAAACTGAACCGCTATTACTATTTGGGTAATGTGCAACCCTTGAAGTAAATGAAAGTTTTGTGGAACGTATGTGTTAGGCAAGTGATTAATAGTAGTATAGGTTGGTAATGATTAATTGAAATAAACATGGTATATTGAGGTGATTGGGTTCTATGGGACTCATTAAAATGACCAAGTTATGTGCAAGAATGTGAATCATGTGCAAATTTGTGGTATAAGAAGAATGGGTTATATGTCGTTGACAAAATGATTGAATATTGGCAAATTGTTGAGGTAACGACATTGTGTGTGAGTTATTGGGTGATTAAAACTGTGTAATGGTGCTTGGAAATGTGTTTCGGGGGCTCTCTGACAGGTAAATAGGTCTAATGACAAAGGGAACTCTGGCAAAATTTTTCTGAAATATCGGAGTTAGTGAAAATCTGGAAGTTGCGTATCATGCTTTCAAAACTAATTGATTTCCAAAATCTTCATTCGAGGAAGAATGATTTTTGAGGGGGGGAGGATGTAAAGACCCGTAAAATTTTCTTGTTTAAAATAATGCCCGAATGAGTCCCCGAGTTATTTTTAGTGTGGAAATTTTTAAAACGACCTAAATTGAGTAAAAAGTACCCTTGGACTTATAGAATAAAAGTTTCTAGAAAGTGGGCGTTATGCGACGCATTATGCAATCGTATAACGTGTATGCGGAGCGCATAATGGTCGCATACACGGGCAGATCACTGCCCCATTTGAGGTTAACTATGCGGTCCAATATGCGATCGCATTTTTGTTCTGTGGACCGCATAGCTATCGCATTGTTGCCTTTGATTTTTGGGAGGGAGGTTATGTGACGCACTATGCAATCGCATAACGTATATGCGGACCGCATAATGGTCGCATACATGGGCAGTGTGTTTTGAACTTTGGCCCATCTTGAGGGCCATTCTGCGGTCGTCTATGCAGGCCGCATGTCAGGAATGCGATCACATTCTTGTGTCGGGCCCTATTTTTCTAATTTTTAAAACCCGACCCCAGTTAATTAAAACACCCCTCCCCTTCTGTTTTAACCATTTTATGAACAAAATTAGAGAGATGGGAGAGAGGGCTCTTGAGAGAGAAAGCTTCATCTTTATCAATTGGATTTTCAAAGTCACTCAGGCCTGGAAATTTCAAGTAATCATCATCTTCTTCATTCTAACAGGTAAGAATCCCCAAACCCTTTTCATTAGCTTTCAGGTTTTAAACAAAAAGGGGACTCTCATGAATTGATTCTTGAAAATATGAATTGATACCTTGCATGCATGCTTATTAATGTCCATAATCTAGTAAGAGGAAGTGGGTTGGGGTAAAGTTCACAAAGAAGGGGTGGTAATCTAATGGGGTCACATAACATTCGATAAAATGCTTAAAAGAGTTCAAATTGTATGCATGATTTCCAATTCTGAGTTGAATATGTTTAATTGTGAACTAGATTGACGGTACTAGCCGGTTCGGTGATTTGTGAGTAAAAGTTAAAAAGGGATTACGACCCCAGGTATGTATGGCTAACTTTAGCCTTTGTAGAATCCTCTTGTTGGGTCCGAGCATACGGCATGTGTACCTTGTTAAATATATGTGAATTTATTTTTCAAATGTGTTGAGACGTAAGATTTTATTCTCTGATTGTACTAGTTGATTGTCATACTACTGTGCTATATGAGGTTGGGAAAAGTGTTTTGATGTGCCTGTCTTATTATGTGCAAAGCTCGTAAATGCTCGAGGGTATCGATATGAAAGTATGTGTTAATGAATGAAAGATTGTTGATGTGCCCAACTGTCGGAATGTATATAATGGCTAAAAGCCGTGCGTGGAGAGTAATGATAAAAGGTATTGTGAAATGATGTAAATGAGTTGAACGATTATGGCAACACCGTGTTCATGAATTACTGCTTGGTGAGAATTATGGTACCTTTGGCCCAAATAACTAAATTGTTGATATGAACTTGTGTTCCTTGAAATGATGATTCTTGTGATTTGGTTGCTTGTGGTTGTTATTACGAAATATGATTGTCGGGTGGGATCGGGTTGCGCGCCACAACACGAACTAATAAGGATAATAAGATGTGAGGTAATAAGGGTGGCCGAGGTAATAAAGGTGGACGAGGTAATAAGGGAGGCCAAGGTAATAAGGATGGGATGTGATCATTATCACCATTGAAATGAAAATCTATGAAATTTTATGAGATGTGAGGTAATAAGGGTGGCCGAGGTAATAAGGGTGGATGAGGTAATAAGGATGGAATATGATCGTTATCACTATCGAAATGAAAATCGGGGAAACTCTTAAATATGGTGATGTTGAAAGGGAAAAATGAGAGATTGTGAAACTTGTTGATTTTGGTTGCTTCCTTCCACGTGCATTGATTGATTCTTTCTATTACTGTCTCTTATCTATGTAGTGTTTGATTGTACTTGGGATAAAGTTTGTTCATACATACTAGTACTATTCCACAGTACTAACGTCCCTTTTGCCGGGGGTGCCACATTTTCTCATATGAATATAGGTGGTTCTACAGCAGGTAATTTAGCCCACCGTCAGTAGTGCCTCCTCTCCTTTCCGTCAGCTATTCTGGTGAGCCCCACTTCTTCCCGGGGCCACGTATGGCTCATGTCACGTTATTTTGAGATTATTGTGTAGTGGAAGGTATAGCCGAGGCCTTGTTTCCGACAAGTATTATATAGATCTTTTGTATTCGTAGAGGCTCCGTAGACACAATATGGGTAATGTACATATGTCTTTTGGGTAAGTAATGGTACGGTTCGGAATCGTGATCCACGTTGGTAAAGGTTATATATATTTTGTAAGTATTTGGTATCATACGTTGGTAATGATAAAAAATGGAAATGAATTCAAGTTGTAAGTTTATGCTAAGTTATAAATGGATATTTCCCATGAATAATGTATAATGAGATCACGGGGTAATGTGTGGGATAGGAAGGCAAATCGGGTTCACTTGACTGGGGTCACCCAGTTGAGTGCCGGTCGCGTCCCTCGATTTTGGGGCGTGACACTTCCTGATATAAATCTCATCTAACCGCTCGGAAGAATAAGTAGTACCAACAGGAATGAACTTCACGGACTTGGTCATCCGATCAATAATAACCCATATAACATCAAACCTCCTCGAAGTTCGTGGGAGCCCAACTACAAAGTTCATGGTGATGCGCTCCCACTTCCACTACGGAATATCTAATCGCTGAAGAAATCCACCCGGTCTCTGGTGCTCATACTTGACCTGCTGACAGTTGAGACACCAATCCACGAACTATACAATATCCCTCTTCATCCGCCTCCACCAATAATGCTATCTCAGATCCTAATACATCTTCGCAGCACCCGGATGGATGGAATACCGCGAGCTATGGGCCTCTTCTAGAATCAACTCTCGGAGCCCATCTATATTGGGCACGCAAATCCGGCCTTGTATCCTCATGACCCCATCATCACCAATAACCATATCCCTGGCATCACCTCGACGGACACTGTCCTTAAGAACGAGCAAGTGTGAATCATCATACTGGCGTGCTCTAAACTGATCATAAAGAGAAGACCTCGAGGCTACACAAGCCAACACACGCGGGGGCTCTGATAGATCTAATCTCACCAACTGACCTGCTAAAGCCTGAACATCAAGTGCTAAAGGCCGATCTACCACTGGTAGGTAGGCTAGACTCCCCAAACTCTCTACTCTGTGACTCAGGGCATCAGCCACTACATTGGCCTTCCCCGGATGATATAGGATAGTGAGATCATAATCTTTGAGAAGCTCCAACCATATCCTCTGACGCAAATTCAGATCCTTCTGCTTAAGCAGATGCTGTAAACTACAGTGATCAGTGAATGTCTCACAATGTACTCCATACAAATAATGTCGCCAAATCTTCAAGGCGTGGACAATGGCTGCTAGCTCAACATCATGCACTTGATAGTTCTTCTCATGCACCTTCAAATGTCTTGACGCGTAGGCAATCACCCTACCGTCCTGCATCAAAACGTCACCAAGGCCAACTCTCAAGGCATCACAGTAAACTGTATAAGGACCTGAACCTGTAGGCAAAACCAACACCGGAGCTGTAGTCAAAGCTGAATTGAGCTTCTGAAAGCTCTCCTCACACTCTTCCGTCCACCGGAACGGAGCACCCTTATGGGTTAGTCTGGTCATAGGTTCTGCAAAAGATGAGAATCCATCTACAAAACGGCAATAGTACCCTGCCAAACCCAGGACACTGCGAATCTCGGTAGCTGATGACGGTCTAGGCCATCTGTGCACCGCCTCTATCTTCTTCGGATCAACCTGAATACCCTCACTGGACACAACGTGCCCTAAGAAAGCTACTTAATCAAGCCACAACTCACACTTTGAAAATTTTGCATACAACCTCTTCTCCCTCAGAGTCTGAAGCACAGTCCTCAAATACTGCTCATGATCCTCTCGAGATCGAGAATATATCAAGATATAGTCAATAAACATGATGATGAATGAGCCAAGATAAGGCCGGAACACACTGTGCATCAACTGCATAAAGGTCGATGGGTCATTGGTCAGCCCGAATGACATAACCAGAAACTCATAATGACCATATCTAGTCCTGAAGGCAGTCTTCGGGATGTCGGGCCCCTGAATCTTCAACTGATGATAGCCAGGATGCAAGTCAGTCTTGGAAAAATACCGTGGCACCCTGCAACTGATCAAACAAGTCATCTATGCGAGGCAAGGGATACCGATTCATCACCGTAACCGTGTTCAGCTGCCAATAATCAATACACATACGCATAAAACCATCCTTCTTCTTCACAAACAACAATAGTGAACCACAAGGTGACACACTAGGCCAAACGAACCCCTTACCTAGGAGTTCTTGAAGTTGCTCCTTTAATTCTTTCAACTCTACTGGTTCCATACGAATAGAAATAGGTTGAGTGCCTGGCACCAGGTCAATACCAAAATCAATGTCCCTGTCAGGTGGCATGCCTGGCAGGTCTGCAGGAAACATGTCCATAAATTCACCGACCACAGGAACTGAATCATTAGCGAGAGTCTCATCACTAACATCCTTCACAAAAGCCAAATACGATAAACATCCCTTATCTACCATAAGGTTGGGCCTTCATATGAACCGATGCATCTAGAGACTCACGGGGCATATCCAGAAAATGGGTAAAATATTATGAAATATAGGAATATGTAGAACCAGGGTCAAATAAATCTAAACCATCTTGGCGACAGAGTGAGACAATACTTGTGATCACTGCATCGGAGGCCATAACATCTTGCTTGGCTGGAAGTGCATAGATACGAGCCTGGTCTCCACCTGTACGACCTCCCCCTCTAAGGCGGCCCCTGGCGGTCTGACCCCCACCCCTAGCTGTCTAGGTAGGTGGTGAAGTAACTGGAGCCGAAGTCGAGGGCTGGACCCTCTACTCATAAGAACAACCAAAACAATGGGGACACTGTCTCTACATGTGCCCAAACTCTCCGCACTCGAAATAACTCCCGAAGCTGGAAACAGGGACTGAGAGAAACCCCTGGCACAAGAATGGCCACTAGAAGAATCATGCATAGAGGAACCCTGAACTGGTGGTGCTCGAGCTGCACTCTGAGCAGGAAGGGTACTGAATGAAGAACGGCCTGGCTGAGAACTGTGGGGACCATGCCCCGAAGATGCACCACTATAGGCTGGGTGGACTGGCTGAGGAGGCCTGAATGAACGGCCTCTACCATGCTGAAACTGTCCTCTGGAAGGAGCACCACTAGAATAACCAGATCCACGAGGCCTCTTGGCCTCATTCTCCTCTCGCTCCTGGCGGCGAAAGGACTTAATATCTCGAGTAATATCAACAACCTGCTCGAAGGTAGCACCTGATACCCTCTCCCTGGTCATCAAAAGGCAGAGCTTATAAGTGAGGCCATCCATGAACTTCTTAATCCTCTCCTTATTAGTAGGGACCAAGTCGGTGGCATGACGAGCCAAACAGCCCGCGCTGCTCCTCCCTGTGAGACTGGGGAACATACTTCTCCAAGAAGATAGTGGAGAACTGCTGCCAGGTGACCGTTGTTGCACAAACAGTCCTACGCCTCTCGAAGTACTCCAACCAAAAAAAAGCAGCCCCAGAAAATTGAAAAGTAACAAACGAGACCCCACTGGTCTCCAGAATCCCAGCAGTACGAAGGATCCTCTGACACTTATCCTGAAAACCCTAGGCATCCTCGACCTCAGCACCACTGAATGTCGGAGGCTGAAGTCTACTAAATCCCTCCAGCCTACGTTGCTCATCATCTAGCATAGTTGGAACCACAAAGTCCTGAACTGGAGCAACCGGCTGGGCTGGAACTACCCCCGGTGTCTGAAGGCCCTGAGTAACCTGCTCAGGTGTCGGGGCAGCTGGAGTCTGAGTGCCTCCCCCCGCCTGAGAAGTAGCAGTAGTAGTAAATGCAGCAACCGCTTGGGCAAGGCTAGTACATATTGTCAACACCAAAGCCAGGGTATCCTGAAGACCCGGAATAAAAATAGGCATTGCCGGTGCCTGAGCCAGTTCCGCCGGAATATCCGCAACGGGAACCTGATCCTGAATGGTAGGTGGATCCATTGGTACTGCCCCCGCTACTCCACGAGTTGGTGCCCTACCTCTACCACGGCCTCGACCGCGACCTCGACCTCTCGCTGGTCTAGATGGTGTCTGGTCACCCTGATCGGTAGCACATATCCTCGCCATCTGTGAGAGAATAAAGCAACAGAAGTTTAGATTTCCAGAGTTAACAAAATAGCATGGCAGAATTCAAGAAAATGAGATTTTTCCAAAGGGTTCTAAAGCCTCTTGAAGATAAGTACAGACGTCTCCGTACTGTTCCGCAAGACTCTACTAAACCTGCTCATGGCTGTTGAGTCCTATGTAACCAAGGCTCCAATACCAACTTGTCACGGCCCCAAATCCTAAGCCGGCCGTGATGGCGCCTATCATGGAACTAGGCTAGCCAACAATCATATACTGACAATAATATTTTCATAATTTCTAAAACTGTTCCGATATTTCACAAAACTTCTTCCGCTTAAGCAGTTTAGAGCAACAAAATGAATAAAACAGTTTATGCACTTCCCCAAAACCTGGAGTCAACCGTCATGAGCACCTACGAGTAGTAAAAAGTAACCCTATTGTCATAGTACATCAAGACTCGGAACGAGGAACTAAATACAAAACAAGAAATGAGAAAAGAGATGTTGTGGACACTGAATAGCCACCGATGTCACAACTCCGGCTCCGCAAGAAGGAAGAGAACTAGCGCTCGGTACCAGCACCTATATCTACACACAGGGGTGCAGGGAGTAATATGAGTACGCCAACTCAGTAGTAATAAAAATAAATCAAGTCTAAGCAGTAAGAAAAACATATGACCAAATCATCAATTCACAATAAGAACAACCTTTCTTTCAAACAGTGTATGCATTAAATCAACATGCTTTAAAAGCCAACTTCAGTAAAAATCCTTTGAAAAGTGTAGTTTCTAACAGTTTTAGAAAAATAACCAAAGAGTTTAGTGTAAAATGAAATAAATCATAAATAGCCCCTCGGGCCAAAACTGGTATCATAAATTTCCCCTCGGCAAATTATCACTCAGAATCAGTCGCTCATCATGCCTCACAATCACTTAGTATTAGCCCCTCGAACAACCTCACTGTCACTCATACCTCCCAATCACTCGTCACTCGGCACTCGCTCCTACATCCCAAGAGCTAATATCAAGCAACCTCGTGGCATATCATATCCTCACAATTAGGCCCTCGGCGTCACTCAGTCAGAAACTCTCAAAATCCCACTCGGGCTATCAGTAAAACGGGGTACTCGACCCAAAACATCATTTTATATCTCAAAATAATGTAAATAAGGATGAGTTTCGAAATCAGTTAAACATAATATGGCTTCTTTTAATTCATATGTCAACACAAGGAGGAAATAGCAGTAAAAGCCCCCAACGGTTCTAAACAAGTTAGGAGAAGGCCCCAAACATGGCTTGCAGCCCAAATATAACAATAGTCTTAAAACACGATTTAACATATTATTTAAAAGTAAATATGCAACTCAATGTTACCATGGGAAGGACCAAGTCCTAATCCAAATTCAGTGCACGCCACACACTCGTCATCCGGCATGTGCGCTACTCCAAAAATAGTGAGAAAATACGAAGTCTGGGGTTTCATACCCTCAGAACAAGATTTACAGTCATTACTTACCTCAAACCGGCCCAAAAACAAATCTGCGATGCTCTTGCCTCTCGAATCGGCTCCCGATTTCTCCGAATCTAACCAAAAGTAGATTAATATCATCAGCATATGCTAAAGGAACAAAGCCCACTCGAAAACTATCAATTTTACCAAAAATTCCCGAAATTGGCCAAACTCGACCCCCAGGCCACGTTTCGGAATTCTATAAAAGTTGTATCCCAATAATCCTCATCCTTTCTCGACAACAATAGCCCATTCTATTACTAAATTAAATTACCAATTTCTCATGCCCTAATTTCCCCAATTTTGGGTTTAAATCCAACTAATTTAAGGTTTAATCACTTAGAAATCAACATAGAATCGAGTTATAATGTCAAAAATCTTACCTCCAAGTGTTTCCCATTGATTCCCTCTTTAATCTCTCTCAAAAGATCCAATTCCTTCCAACAATGGTGAAAAGTTGACTAAAACTCGCGGATATGGCTTTTTAAAGCACACTGCCCAGGTCTAATTCCTTAATCGCGATCGCGGCACGTTCCACGCGATCGAGAAGCACAGAAAAAGTCAACCCCACATTTAACCTTTCACGATCGCGGGACTCCCACGCGTTCGCAGTTAAAAAACACACGACCCTACGCGATTACAACCCAACTCACGCGAACGCGTAGAGAAAAATGCCTTCACTCCACTAAAGCTCGAATACCCTACGCGAAGGCGACACTGGCCATGCGTTCGCGAAGAATCACGTCCCACACGACCGCGATCACGACCCATTTATTGTGATCGCATGGAACAACCTTGACTCCACCCTTGCTAAGCCTACGCGATCGCGTACTCACCCCTATGATCGCGTAGAAGAAAAACCAGAAGAAACACTAGTAGAAATTCTGCAACTTTCCCATCATCCAAACTAGGTCCGTTAACCTTACGAGGCCCTCGGGACCTCAAAAAAACATGCCAACACACTCCATAACACCATTCAAACTTAGTCGAGCCTTCAAACACTAAAAAAAACCCAAAAACACCAAATTCACCTCGGATTCAAGCCTATGATCTTAGAAACTTCTAAATTTCGCCAAAGATGCCGAAACCATCCAAAACATGTCCGATTGACCTAAAATTTTGCACACACGTCCAAAATGACACTACAAACCTGTTCCAACTTTCGAAATTCTATTCCGAGACCCATAGCTAATCTTTCACTGCCGACCGAAAATCGCCAAAAACTAAATTTCGCCAATTCAAGCCTAATTCTGCACCGGACATCAAAACCACATTCCGAACACATTCCTAAGTCCCAAATCACATAACGAAGCTATTCGAGCCATAAAATCTACATTCTGAGGTCGTTTACCAATAAGTCAACTCCCAGTTGACTTTTCTAACTATTAAGTCAATTTAAGAGATTAAGTGTCTCAGTTCTCACCACGACCAGTCCGAACCCGAACCAACTGACCCAACACAACATAAATAGGCTAAGAAACATGTGACATAGAATAAATAGGGAAAACATGGCTAAAATTCTCGGAACGACCAGCCGGGTTATTACGTCCTCCCTCTCTTAAACAAACGTTCATTCTCGAACGGGTCTAGAGCCGGCCGTGATGGAGCCTATCATGGAACTAGGCTAGCCAACAATCACATACTGACATAATATTTTCATAATTTCCAAAATTGTTCCGATAATTCAAAAAAATTCTTCCGCTTAAGCTGTTTAAAGCAACAAAACGAATAAAATAGTTTATGCACTGCCCCAAAACCCGGAAACTCGAATAAGTGAGAATATCTGCTCCGCATCTCCCGCTCGGTCTCCCAGGTGGCTTCCTCCACCGGCTGTCCTCTCCACTGAACCTTCACTGAAGCTATATCCTTAGACCTCAGCTTCCTGACCTGACGACCCAAAATAGCCACTGGCTCTACCTCATATGACATATCACCCTCGAGCTAAACCGTGATGAAGTCTAAAACATGAGACGGGTCACCAACATACTTCCGTAGCATCGAAATATGGAACACCAGATGAATACTCGATAAGCTGGGTGGCAAGGCAAGTCTGTAAGCCACGTCTCCAATCCTCTGTAGCACCTCAAATGGCCCAATGAACCGGGACTCAGCCTTCCCCTCTTCCCGAACCTCATAACACCTTTCATGGGTGACACCTTCAACAACACCTTCTCCCCAACCATGAAAGACACATCTCAGACCTTCCGGTCCGCATAACTCTTCTGCCTATACTGCGCCGTGCGAAGCTGCTCCTGAATGAACTTCAGCTTACCCAACGCATCCTGTACCAAATCGGTGTCCAATAGCCTAGCCTCGCCCGACTCAAACCAACCAACCAGAGATCTACACCTCCTACCATATAAATCCTAATACGGAGCAATCTTGATACTCAACTAATAACTATTATTATATCCAAACTCCACTAGCGGCACAAACTGGTCCCATGAACCCCCAAAATCTATGACACACGCACGCAACTTGTCCTCCAGAATATGAATAGTACGCTCCGACTGCCCGTCGGTCCGAGATTGAAACGCAGTGCTCAACTGGGAACCTCTGTCGGAAATGATAGAAACTGGAACCCCATGCAATCGAACAATGTCCCTGATATAAATCTCAGCTAACCGCTCCGAAGAATAAGTATTACCAACAGGAATGAAGTGCGCAGACTTGGCCATCCGATCCACAATAACCCATATAGCATCAAACCTCCCCGAAGTTTGTGGGAGCCCAACTACAAAGTCCATGGTGATATGCTCTCATTTCCACTCCGGAATATCTAATCTCTGAAGCAATCCACCCGGTCTCTGGTGCTCATACTTGACCTGCTGACAGTTGAGACACCGAGCCACGAACTCAACAATATCCCTCTTCATCTGCCTCCATCGATAATGCTGTCTCAGATCCTAATACATCTTCACGGCACCCGGATGGATGGAATACCGCAAACTATGGGCCTCTTCTAGAACCAACTCTCGGAGCCCATCCATATTGGGAACGCAAATCCGGCCCTGCATCCTCATGACCCCATCATCGCCAATAACCACATCCCTAACATCCCCTAGATGGACTCTGTCCTGAAGAACGAGCAAGTGTGTATCATCATACTGGCGTGCTCTAATCTGATCATAAAGAGAAGACCTGGAGGCTACACATGCCAATACCCGTTGGGGCTCTGATAGATCCAATCTCACCAACTGACCCGCTAAAGCCTGAACATCAAGTGCTAAAGGTCGCTCTGTTTTTGGTAGGTAGGCTAGACTCCCCAAACTCTCTGCTCTGTGACTCAGGGCATCAGCCATTACATTGGCCTTCCCTGGATGATATAGGATAGCGAGGTCATAATCCTTGAGAAGCTCCAACCATCTCCTCTGGCGCAAATTCAGATCCTTCTGCTTAAGCAGATGCTGCAAACTACAGTGATCAGTGAATATCTCACAATTTACTCCATACAAATAATGGCGCCAAATCATCAAGGCGTGGACTATGGCTGCTAGCTCAAGATAATGCACTGGATAGTTCTTCTCGTGCACCTTCAAATGTCTGGATGTGTAGGGAATCGCCCTACCGTCCTGCATCAAAACTGCTCCAAGGCCAACACTCGAGGCATCACTGTAAACTATATAAGAACCTGAACCCGTAAGCAAGCCCAACAATGGAGCTATAGTCAAAGTTGACTTGAGCTTTTGAAATCTCTCCTCACACTCTTCCATCAACCTGAACCGAGCACCCTTCTGGGTTAGTCTGGTTATAGGTGCTGCAAAAGATGAGAATCCCTCTACAAAATATCGATAGTACCCTTCCAAACCCAGGACACTGCGAATCTCGATAGCTGATGACAGTTTAGGCCAGCTCTACACTGCCTCTATCTTATTCGGATCAATCTGAATACCCTCACTGGACACCACGTGCCCCAAGAAAGCTACTTAATCAAGCCAGAACTCACACTTTGAAAATTTTGCATACAACCTCTTCTCCCTCAGAGTCTGAAGCACAGTCCTCAAATGCTGCTCATGATCCTCCGTAGTTTAGGAATATACCACGATATCGTCAATAAACACGATGAAGGAGGAGACAAGATAAGACCAGAACACATTGTGCATCAAGTGCATAAAGGCCGCTGGGGCATTGGTCAGCCCGAATGACATAACCAGAAACTCATAATGACCATATCTAGTCCTGAAGGCAGTCTTCGGGATGTCGGGCCCCTGAATCTTCAACTGATGATAGCCAGAACGCATGTCAATCTTGGAAAATACCCTGGCACCCTGTAACTGATCAAACAAGTCATCTATGCGAGGCAAGGAATACCGGTTCTTCACCGTAACCTTGTGCAGCTGTCGATAATCAATATGCATACACATAAAACAATACTTTTTCTTCACAAACAACACCGGTGCACCCCAAGGTGACACACCAGGCCAAACAAACCCCTTATCTAGGAGTTCCTGAAGCTGCTCCTTTAATTCCTTCAACTCTCCTGGTGCCATACGATAAGATGGAATAGAAATAGGTTGTGTGACTGGCACAAGGTCAATACCAAAATTAATGTCCCTATCAGGTGGCATGCCTGGCAGGTCTGCAGGAAACACGTCCGGAAATTCACGGACCACAGTAACCGAATAAATAGCGGGAGTCTCACCACTGACACCCCTCAAAAAATCCAAATATGATAAACATCCCTTATCTAGCATACTCTGGGCCTTCGGGTAGGAAATCACCCTACTAGGCACATACTCAATATAACCTCTACACTCAACCCTCGAAAATCATGGCATATCTAAGGTCACGATATTAGCGTGACAATGAAGAACTACATGACACGGAGATAGCCAATCCACGCCCAATATCAAATCAAAATCGATCATGCTAAGTAAAAATAGGTCCACTGGGGTCTCCATACCCCCAATAGATATCACACATGACCGATGCACACGGTGCACAATAATAGTAACACCCACCGGCGTTGACACATGAACCGGTGCATCTAGAGACTCGCGGGGCATATCCAGAAAATGGGAAAAATATAATGAAACATTGGAATATGTAGAACCGGGGTCAAATAAAGCTAAAGCATCTTGGCGACAGACTAAGACAATACCTATGATCACTGTATCGGAGGCCATAACATCTGGCCTGGCTGGAAGTGCATAGATACGAGCCTGGTCTCCACCTGCACGACCTCCCCCTCTAGGGCGGCCCCTGGCGGTCTGACCCCCACCCCTAGCTGTCTTGCGGGTGGTGAAGTAACTGGAGCCGAAGTCGAGGGCTAGCCCTTCTACTCATAAGAACAACCAAAAATATGGGGACACTGTCTACACATGTTCCCAAACTCTCCGCACTCGAAACAACTCCCGAAACTAGAAACAGGGACTGAGAGAAACCCCTGGCACAAGAATGGCCACTAGAAGAATCATGCATAGAGGAACCCTGAACTGGTGGTGCTCGAGCTGCACTCTGAGCTGGAAAGGCACTGAATGAAGAACGGCCTGGCTGAGAAATGCGGGGACCATGCCCCGAAGATGAACCACTATAGGCTGGGTGGACTGGCTGAGGAGGCCTAATGAACATCCTCTACCATGCTGAAACTGTCCTCTGGAAGGAGCACCGCTAGAACTACCAGATCCACTAAACCTCTTGGCCTTCCTCTCCTCTCGCTCATGGCGGTGAACAAACTCAATATCTCGAGCAATAACAACAACCTGCTCGAAGGTAGCACCTGATACCCTCTCCCTGGTCATCAAAAGGTGGAGATGATAAGTGAGGCCATCAAAAAACCTCCTAATCCTCTCCCTATCAGTAGGGACCAACTCGGTTGTTTGACGAGCCAACACCTAAAACCGCATCTCATACTGCATCACTAATAGCTCCCTCTGATGCAGCTGCTCAAACTGCCTGCGCTGCTCCTCCCTGTAAGATTGGGGAACATACTTTTCCAAGAAGATAGAGGAGAACTGCTGCCAGGTGAAGAGTGCTGCACCAACAGGACTACGCCTCTCGAAGGACATCCACCAAGTAAAAGCAACCCCAGAAAGCTGAAATGTAGCAAACGAGACCCCACTGGTCTCCATAATCACAGTAGTACGAAGCATCACCTGACACTTATCCAAAAACCCTGGGCATTCTCGCCCTTAGCACCACTGAATGTCGGAGGCTGAAGTCTACTAAATCTCTCCAGCCTACGTTGCTCATCATCTGGCGTAGCTGGAACCACAAAGTCCTGAACTGGAGCAACCGACTGTGCTGGAACTACCCCCGGTGTCTGAAGGCCTTGAGTAACCTGCTCAGGTGTTAGGGCAGCTAGAGTCTGAGTGCCTCCCCCGGCCTGAGAAGTAGCAGTAGTAGTAGATGCAGCAACTGCCTGGGCAAGGCTAGTACATACTGGCAAGATCTGAGCCAGAGTCTCCTGAAGACTCGGAATAAAAATAAGCACTACCGGTGCCTGAGCCTGTCTTGCCAGAACGTCTGCGACGGGAACCTGATCCTGAATGGTAGGTGGATCCACTGGTACTGCCATGGCTGCTGCACAGGCTGGTCCCCTACCTCTACCACGGCCTTGATCACGGCCTCGACCTCTCGCTGGTCTAGCTGGTGTCTGGTCACCCTGATCGGTAACACATGTCCTCACCATCTGTGAGAGAATGAAACTGTAGAAGTTTAGATTTCCAAAATCAACAAAATGGAATGACATAATTCAAGAAAATGAGATTTTTCCTAAGGGTTCTGTATCCTCTCAAAGATAAGTACAGACGTCTCCATACTGATCCGCAAGACTCTACTAAACCTGCTCATGACTGTTGAGTCCTATGTTACCTAGGCTCTGATACCAACTTGTCACGACCCCAAATCCTAAGCCAGCCGTGATGGCGCCTATCATGGAACTAGGCTAGCCAACAATCACATTCTGACATAATATTTTCATAATTTCTAAAATTGTTTCGATATTTCTCAAAAATTCTTCCGCTTAAGCAGTTTAAAGCAACAAAATGAATAAAACAGTTTATGTACTACCCCAAAACCTGGAGTCATCAATCATGAGCATCTACGAGTAGTACAAATTAATCTTAGTGTCATAGTACATAAAGACTCGGAACGAGGAACAAAATACAAAACATGAAATGGGAAAAGAGATGCTACTAACGCTGAACAACTGCCTCGATGTCCCAACTCCGGCTCCACAAAAAGGAAGAGAACTAGCACTCGGTACAAGAACCTGTATCTGCACACAGGAGTGCAGGGAGTAATGTGAGTACGCCAACTCAGTAGTAATGAAAATAAATCTAGTTTAAGCAGTAAGAAACACATAGGATCAAATCATCAATTCACAATAAGCACAACCTTTCTTTCCAACAGGGTATGCATTAAATTAACATGCTTTAAAAGACAACTTCAGTAAAAATCCTTTGAAAAGTGTGATTTCCAACAATTTTAGAAAAATACCCAAAGAGATTAGTGTAAAATGAAATAAATCATAAATAGCCCATCGGGCCAAAACATATATCATAAATCGCCCCTCGGGCAAATCATCACTCAAAATTAGTCGCTCAGCATGCCTCACAATCACTCAGTATCAGCCCTTCAGGCAACCTCATTGTCACTCATGCCTCCCAATCACTCGTCACTTGGCACTCGACACTCGCTCTTAGTAGGTACATGTGCTCACTGGGGGTGAGTACAGACTCCGGAGGGGCTCCTACATCCCAAGCACTAATATCAATCCACCTTGTGGCATATCATATCTTAACAATCAGGCCCACTGCCTCACTCAGTCAGAAACTCTCAAAAAGCCACTCAGGCTATCAGTAAAATGGGGTACTCGACCAAAAACATCATTTTATATCTCAAAATAGTGTAAATAACACTGAGTTTCGAAATCTGTTAAACATAATATGACTGAGTGTAAATCATATGTCAACACGGTGAAGCAATAGCAGTAAAAGCCCTCAAGGGGTCTAAAGAAATCGGCACAATTTAACATATGATTTAAAAGTAAATACGCAACTCAATAGTTGCCACGGGAAGGACCAAGTCCAAATCCAAAATCAGTGCATGCCACACACTCATCATACGGCATGTGCGCCACTCCAAAAATAGTGAGAAAATACGAAGTACGGGGTTTCATACCCTCAGGACAAGATTTACAGTCATTACTTTCCTCAAACCGGCCAAAAAACAAATTCGCGATGCTCTTGCCTCTCGAATCGGCTCCTGATTTCTCCGAATCTAACCAAAACCAGATTCATATCATCAATATACGCTAAAGGAACAAATCCCACTCGAAAACTATAAATTTTAACAAAAATTCCCGAAATTGGCCAAACCCGTACCCCGGGCCCACGTCTCAGAATTCTATAAAAATTGCATCACAATAATACTCATCATTTCCAGAGTCTATACATATAAAAAGCATCAAAATCCGACTACAATAGCCCCTTCAATTACTCAATTAAAATCCCAATTTCTCATGCCCTAATTTCCTCAATTTTGGGTATAAATCCAACTAATTTAAGGTTTAATCACTTACAAATCAACATAGAATCGAGTTATGAAGTCAAAAATCTTACCTTCAAGTGTTTCCCCATTGATTCCCTCTTTAATCTCTCTCAAAAGCTCCAATTCCGTCCAACAATGATGAAAAGTGGACTAAAACTCGCGGATATGGCTTTTTAAAGCACACTGCCCAAGTCGAATCCCTTAATCGTGGTCGCGACACGTGCCACGTGATCGCAAAGCACAGAAAAATTTAGCCCCACATTTAACCTTACGCGATCGCGAGACACCCCACGTAGTCTCAGTTAACAAACACATGACCCTACGCGATCACAACCCAAATCACGCAATCGCATAGAAAAAAATGCCTTCACTCCGCTGCAACTCGAATACCCTACGCGAACGCGTCACTAGCCATGTGTTAGCGAAGAATCACTTCCCACAAGACCGCGATCGCGACCCATTTACTGCGATCGCATGGAACAACCTCGACTCCACCCCTGCTAAGCCTACGCGATCGCGTACTCACCCCTGCGATCACGTAGAAGAAACACCAGAAGAAACACTAGGAGAAATTCTTCAACTTTCCAACATAAAAACAAGGTCCGTTAACCTCCCAAAACAAACCCGAGGCCCTTGAGACCTCAAACAAACATGCCAACACACTCCATATCACCATTCAAACTTAGTCGAACCTTCGAAACACCAAAAACAACGCATAAACACCAAATTCACCTCGGATTCAAGCCTATGAACTTTGAAACTTCTAAATTTCGCCAAAGATGCCAAAATTTTGCACACATGTCCAAAATGACACTACAAACCTGTTCCAACTTCCGGAATTCCATTCCGATCCCGATAGCTAATTTTTCACTGCCAGCCGGAAATCCCCAAAAACTCAATTTCGCCAATTCAAGCCTAATTCTACATCGGACATCAAAACCACATTCCGAACACACTCCTAAGTCCCAAATCACATAACGAAACTATCCGAGGAATAAAATCTACATTCTGAGTTCGTTTACAAATAAGCCAACTCCCAGTTGACTTTCTCAACTATTAAGTCAATTTAAGAGACTAAGTGTGTCAGTTCTCACCACGACTACTCCGAACCCGAACCAACCGGCCCAACCGGCCCAACACAACATAAATAGGCTAAGAAACATATGACAAAGCATAAATAGGGAAAATGGGGCTAAAATTCTCGGAACGACCGGCCGGGTCGTTACAATTAGCCACCACTTTGGTCTTCCCCGGATGGTACAATATAGTGACGTTATAATCTTTCAATAACTCTTACAATCTCCTCTGCCTCAAATTAAGATCCTTTTGCTTGAAGAAGTATTGAAGACTGTGTTGATCCGTGTAAAACTCATACGACACGCCATAAAGATAGTGCCTCCATATTTTTAATGCGTGAATAGGGGATGCCAACTCTATGTCATGGACAGGATAAATCTTCTCATGAACCTTCAACTGTCGTAAAGCATATGCAATCACCTTGCCATCATGCATTAATACTGCACCTAATCCAATATGAGCTGCACCACAATACACCGTGCACAATCCTGAACCTGTGGGCGACATCAACACTGGCGCCGTAGAGCAATCTTGAGCTTCTGAAAGTTCAACACACACTCGTCCGACCATTTGAATGGAACACCCTTTTGTCTTAATATGACCTTAATATTTGTTCATAGTCAATTAGAGAATCACCAAATAACTTCACGTAACAATAATCCCCTTTCAACCCTTCATAATACTGATAACGAGATGCGATGCATGAAGACCTCATAATTATTTACCTTAATTAACATGTCTCATTTAACACCACATGGGTGGGCACCTACCTTGTAGGTTAAAGTTCAATAATTATAGCACGAATTTGGAAAATTATGCACAGATTATTTTTTTTATACAAAAATTTTCAAATAAACCTAACAGGTATGACTCCCTATTAGTGCTACAGTAAAATTTTAATTTCACAAGGGAGTATTTAAATACAAGAATTCCATCACATGTATCTCGTCCTTATATAACTTCCACCACGGCTCGTAGCCCAATTTAAACATACCAAATCATATTAAAATGCGAGGATCTCGTCCTCAGTTCTGAATCACAAGTATTATGCACATCATGCCAATCATAACATTCTTTTTTTTCTTCTTTTAAATATTTTTTGTTAAACGAAATTACAACACGTAATGATAGACATAACTATCTCCTTAGAATTTCTAAATACAAGTACTCACATAAGTAGATTCCAGGGTTACGAAGCTCACTCATGAGTGGAGCATATTAGGAAGGCTTTCTTAGATACTCATAACCGAATCAAGTTAAGGAAATTGTCACTTTATAATAACTAGAAATTGTACTTGTAATGACACCATCTGGTGTAACGACCTCAGCCATACCATAGAAAATATATCAACACGATGGGTCTCCACCTCTAGGAGTCTGACCTCCACCTTCGACATTCCAACCCTTTCTCCTAGTTGGACATGTAAGTTGAGTTGTAACTGAAATGGGGCACGTAGCCTAAGTGCTCTGATAAAATATGACTCTCCCAAGTCTAGGACAATTTCTACCGCTAGCCGAAATAAAGTATCAACCTGCCCTGAGTTTACCAAAATTTCACGATCATAATTGAGTCCTTTAATGAGTCTGTTGACTTGCTCTCTGGCTATACGAACCGAAGTAGGAGTATGACGAGATAACTTATCGAACCTGATGGTATATTCTAACACCGTCATGAGGACCTGACGCAATCATTCAAACCCTATGCCCCACGCATTATGGAGACTCCGAGAAACAAACTCTTTCAAAAGCATTTATGAGAACCGAGTCAAGTAGTTGTCGTTGCAATGGCTGGTCCCCCTCTTCGTAGGCTTACGACAAACACCGGCGGCCAATTTCTTCTTTTACTATGTTGACCCAACACTGCTGAGCTACCCCATTTATTCATATACTCTTCGTTATTCTGTTTGGGTAACTCTCATCCCTATTGACACACAATGATTACAAAAGTTGAGCTCTATACAGATAAATCTTGGCACGAACCATATAGTCTAGAAGCTCGTCAAACATTGTACTCCCTCAGGAGCACCCCAAAATCCGCAACCGTGACTTCTACGCTGAGTAGACCTTCGCAAATCCCAGCTTTATCTCTTGCAAAATCTCAGGCCTTATTCATTCCAGGCCAAAATCGTTATAACACATGACCCCACAATCTATTCCTTGACAGTGGACTCCCCCACTTAGCACGAAATCCTAGGTAACAACGTCTGACAATCCACCATGTAAAACATCACAGCTCATATAAATCAACCACATTGCTTTCAACTATTCCCACGTTCTGCAATACTTCATAGCTATGAATTCTTCTAGAACCTGACTGGTCCAACATGTACTGACTGAGCTAGAACCTCCTCTTCTAGATCCACTTGAGGCTCAACCATAGGTGCTGATGTTCGAGCTCTCGACTGAGCTTTGCCTCTGCCTCTTCCCCTAATCGTAGTTGTCATTGGGGCTCCATTTCTTGTTCGGCTGTGGATGCATTGCGTGTTGTCGAGATTTTTGAGAGGACAAGAATAGACGAGTTCAATCATTAGTGATAGAATAAATCTGCACGATAGAGTAGAATAAAAGTGAAATTGTTCCTAACTTCATAACCTCTGAGAGATAAGTACGGACATCTCCGTACCGATCCTTATGACTCTATTAACTTCAGACATCTCCATACGTGAATTATGAGACCTAGGTAACCTAGTGCTCTGATACGAACTTGTCACGACCCAAATTCCTAACTCGCGGGATCGTGATGGCGCCTAACACAATACTTGCTAGGCAAGCCAATGTTAGAAATTAATTAACCATTTTCTTTCCAACATTTACTTAAACGCAATAAGACAATTTAAAATAAACTAAATCTAATAATTTCCAACAAATAACTTCATGAATAATAATAATAATCAATAATTAAGCCGAACCACGAACTAAATATATAACTATAATACTATCCTAGGATCTGGTGTCACAATTCACAAACTACTAAAGAATACTACAAAAAATTGGGCTGAAAGAATAGTATCCCTGTTTTGAATGAAATAAAACAATATCTAAATAATAAAGGGAAGACTCCAGGAATCTGTGAACACCAGCATATCTACCTTGTGTCTCTGTGCGAGTAATGTCCGCTACTACTTTCACCTAACTCTAACCGGTACCTGGATCTGCACAAGAAGTGCAGAGTGTAGTATGAGTACAACCGACCCCATGTACTAAGTAAGTGCCAAGCCTAACCTCGACGAAGTAGTGACGAGGCTACAGCAGGGCATTAACAATATAACATGTGACAATATATAATAAGACAAGAAATAAATTCTAAACTAAGCAAAAACAATAAACTGTAACGATAAATAAAATAACTCGGCTACCTTTTTCAGGTCTCAACTATAACCAAATTCTCACATAAGTTTCCAAATTTCCAAATTTCTCTGTAAAATAATCGTAAGTGCAAATATATGAAAAATAGTGAAGTAAAACAGTAAGTTTTCAAATCTTTGAGTTTTAAAAGTCAGTAAAACATAAGTGTCCTCCCATATAGCTCCTTGTTGCAGCGTGCAACCGTGTCACGACCCCAAATCGTAAACCGGCCGTGATAACGCCTATCGTGGAACTAGGCTAGCCAACATTCACATATTTACAGTTTCTTTTCAAAATCCCAACCCATTTTCAACATTTCATTGATGTAAGTAAATTACTGAATCTATTAACCAAAACAAACAGTAAAATAGTCTAAAACCAACCCCAAGATTCGAAGTCAACATGTCATGATCATCTAAGAAGTATACCAAAAATTCTACTATTATAATACAAAACCACGGAACGAAGAACTAGGTACAAAATAAGAGAGGGAAAACAGAGATGCTGCGGACGCTGAACAACTACCTCTATATCCCGACTCTGGCTCCGCACGGAAGTAGAAGACTAACGCTCGGTATCAGCACCTGTATCTGCACACAGGGGTGCAGAAGTAATGTGAGTACGCCAACTCAGTAGTAATGAAAATAAATCAGGTCTAAGCAGTAAGAAACAAATAAAATCAAATCATTAGTGAACAATATGCACGGCCTTTCTTTCCAACAATATATACACATATATATGAAATCAACATGCCTTAAAAGCCTACTCCAGTAAAATCCTTTGAAAAATGTGTTTTCCAACAATTTCAGAAATAAAAATACCTGAAGAATTTAGTGTAAAATGAAATAAGTCATAAATAGCCCCTCGGGCAAAAACATGAATCATAAATCGCCCCTCGGGCAGAACATCACTTAGCATACCTCACAACCACTCAGTATCAGCCCCTCGAGCGGCCTCACTGTCACTCATGCCTCCCAGTCGCTCGTCACTCGGCACTCGCACTTAGTAGGTACTTGCGCTCACAGGGAGTGTGTACAGACTCCGGAGGAGCTCCTTCAGCCCAAGCTCTAATATCAAGACACCTCGTGGCATATCATATCCTCACAATCAGGCCCTCGGCCTCACTCAGTCAGAAACTCTCAAAAGCCCTTCGGGCGTATCATCAAAATGGGGTACTCGACCCAAAACATCATTTTTATATCTCAAAATAGTTTTTATAAGGCTGAGTTTCGAAATCATTTAAACATAACATGACTGAGTGTAAATCATAAATCAACACAATGAGAAAAATAGTAGTAAAAGCCCCCAAAGGGTCTAAAAAAGTCGGCACGAGGCCCCAAACATATCTTATAGCCAAAATATAGCAATTGTTTTTAGAACACAATTTAACATATTATGTAGAGTAAAAATACGCAACTCAATAGTTGTCGCGGAGAGGACCAAGTCCAATCCAAAAATCAGTGCACACCACGTACTCGCCATCTGACATATGAGCCATTCTAAAAATAGTAAGAAATATGAAGTATGTGGTTTCATATCCTCAGGACAAGATTAATAGCCATTACTTACCTCTACCGGGCCACAATACTAATTCACGATGCTCTTGCCCTTCAATTAGGCTCCCGATTGCTCAGAATTTAACCAAAACCAGATTAACATCATCAATATACTCTAAAGGAACAAAACTGAAGCGAAAGCAATCAATTTTAAGCACAATTCTCGAAATTGGCCAAACCCGAGCCCCGGGCCCACATCTCAAAATTTGATAAATTTTACATCACTAGAATCCTCATCCTCACACGATTGTATACATACCAAGAACACAAAAATTGGACCACAATTTCCCACTCAAATCATCAAAAGAAATTCCAATTCACATGCACCTAATCTCCCAAATTTTGGGTATAAATTCAACAAATTTCCGGTTTAATTACTTAGAAAACGACATAGAATCGAGTTATGAAGTCGAAAATCCTACCTCCAAGTGATTCCCTTTGATTTCCTCTTCAAACCCTCTCAAAGAGCTCCAAACCCGTTCAACAATGGACTCAATTCGCAAAAATGGCCTTTTAAAACCTCTTGCCCAGCACTAAATATTAACTCACTGTGATCGCAGGACCACCCACGCGAAGAACAAACTTACTGCCTCCAAGTTTTACCCATTGAGATCATACCATCCCCTTGTGAAGTTTTGACTCCCTGACCTATGCGATCGCGTACCCATTCACGCGGTCGCGAAGAACAATTGCAACAACCTCACGCACCCCCTTTTTCTTCTACGCGATCGCACAAGGAACCACGGGACCACACTGCTCTTGTTGCCCAACCTATGCAATCACAAACCTCATTACGCGACCGCATAGAACAAATCTTTCTGCCTCCAACTTTACTCCCCACGATCGAGGATGAACTCCCGCGATCGCAATGAAGAAACCACTACTGCTAAAACACCAGAAAAACCAGCAATCTCCCAAAGACCAAAAGTGCCCGTTTGAGCATCCGAAACACACCCGAGGCCCCCGGGACCTCAACCAATCCTACCAACACACGCATAACATCATTCAAACCTAGTCGAGCCTTCGGAACACCAAACACAACGCAAAAACACCAAAATTACATCAAATTCAAGCCTATGAACTTTGGAACTTCTAAATTTGGCCAATGATGCCGAAACAAACAAAAACACATCCAATTGACCTGAAAATTTGCACACATATCCAAATGAAATTACGAACCTGCTCCAACTTCCGTAGTTCCATTCCGACCCCGATAGCCTATTTTCCATTACCGACCGGAAATCGCCAAAACCTAACTTTTGCCAATTCAAGCCTAATTCTACACTGGACATCAAGACTTCATTATGAACATACTCCTAAGTCCCAAATCACCTAAAAAATCTATCCGAGAAATAAAATCCTCATTCCGATGTCGTTTACCAATAAGTCAACTCCTAGTTGACTTTTTTAACTATTAAGTTAATTTAAGAGACTAAGTGTCTCAGTCTCACCACGACCACTCCGAACCCGAACCAACCAACCTAACACAACATAAATAGGCTAAGATAAATACGATAAAGCATAAATTGGGGGAAACATGACTAATCTCACGGAACGACCGGCCGGGTCGTTACATCGTCCCTCTCTTAAACAAACGTTGGTCCTCGAATGGGTCTAGAAACATACCTGGAGTCTCAAATAAGTGAGCACATCTGCTCCGCATCTCCTGCTCGGTCTCCTAGGTGGCATCCTCCACCTGCTGTCCTCTCCACTGAACCTTCACTGAAGCTATATCCTTAGACCTCGGCTTTTTGACCTAATGACCAAAAATAGCCACTAGCTCTACCTCATATGACATATCACCCTCAAGCTGAACCATGTTGAAGTCCAAAACATGGGACGGGTCACCAACATACTTCCGGAGCATCGAAACATGGAACACCAGATGAATACTCGATAAGTTGGGAGGCATGGCAAGTATATAAGCCACCTCCCCAATCCTCTGAAGCACCTCAAATGGACCAATGAACTTGGGACTCAACTTTCCCCTCTTCCCGAACCTCATAACACCCTTCATGGGTGACACCTTGAGCAGCACCTTCTCCCCAACCATGAAAGACACATCTCGGACCTTCCAGTCCGCATAACTTTTCTACCTTGACTGTGTCGTGCGAAGCCACTCCTGAATCAACTTCACCTTACCCAACTCATCCTGAACCAAGTATGTGCCCAATAGCCTAGCTGTGCCCGGATCGAACCAACCAACCGGAGATCTGCACCTCCTACCATATAAAGCCTCATACGGAGCCATCTGGATACTCGAATGATAACTATTACTATATGCAAACTCCGCGAGTGGCATAAACTGGTCTCATGAACCCCCAAAATCAATGGCACAGGCACGCAAAATATCCTCCAAAATCTGAATAGTATGCTCCGACTGTCCACCAGTGTAAGGATGAAACGATGTGCTCAACTCGACCTGAGTACCTAACTCCCTCTCCAAAGCCCTCTAAAACTGGGATGTGGATTTAGTACCTCTGTCTGAAATGATAGAAAATGGAACCCCATGCAATTACACAATCTACCTAATATAAATCTCAGCTAACCGCTCGGAAAAATAAGTAGTACTAAGAGGAATGAAGTGCGCGGACTTGGTCAGCCGATCCACAATAACCCATATAGCATCGAACTTCCTCGAAGTCCGTGGGAGCCCAACTACGAAGTCCATGGTTATCTGCTCCCACTTCCACTCCGAAATATCTAATCTCTGAACCAATCCACCTGGTCTCTGGTGCTTATACTAACCTGCTGACAGTTGAGACACCAAGCCACAAACTCCACAATATCCCTCTTCATCCGCCTCCACCAATAATGTTGTCTCAGATCCTGATACATCTTTGCGGCACCCGGATGGATGGAATACCACGAACTATGGGCCTCAGCTAGAATCAAATCTCGAAGTCCATCCACATTGGGCACGCAAATACGGCCTGCATCCTTATGACCCCATCATCACCGATAATCACATCCCTGGCATCACCGCGATGGACCATGTCTTGAAGAACAAGAAAGTGTGGATCATCATACTAAAGTGCTCTAATCTGATCATAAAGAGAAGACCTGGAGGCTACACAAGCCAATACCCGCGGGGGATCTGATAGAACCAATCTCACCAACTGACCCGCTAAAGCGTGAACATCAAGGGCTAATGGCCGCTCTATTACTGGAAGGTAGGCTAGACTCCCCAAACTCTATGCTCTGCGACTCAAGGCATCAGCCTCTACATTGGCTTCCCCCGAATAATATAAAATAGTGAGGTTATAATCATTGGGAATCTCCAACCACCTCCTACGACGCAAATTCAGATCCTTCTGCTTAAGCAGATGCTGCAAACTACGAAGATCGGTGAAAATCTCACAATGCACTCCATACAACTAATGACGTCAAATATTCAAGGCGTGGACAATAGCTGCTAACTCAAGATCGTGCACTGGATAATTCTTCTCGTGCACCTTCAACTGTCTGGACGCGTAGGCAATCACCCTACCATCTTGCATCAAAACCGCTCCAAGGCTAACTCTCGAGGCGTCACAGTAAATTGTATAAGAACCTGAACCCGTAAGTAAAATCAATACAGGTGTTGTAGTCAAAGCTAACTTGAGCTTCTGAAATCTCTCCTCACACTCTTCAGTCCCCCTTAACTGAGCACCCTTCTGGGTCAGTCTGGTCATAGGTGCTTCAATAGATGAAAATCCCTCTATGAAACGACGATAATACCCTGCTAGGGCACCAAATGAAGAACGACCTAGCTGAGAACCGCGGGGACCATGCCCCGAAGATGCACTACTGTTGTTACATCCCGTACTTTTCATATTAGGATAAGTCGTAGTAATCCATATGAGTTTGAAGGGACTAAGACCATTCATGAGATTCTAGAAGATCTGCGACTATATTTTTATAGGACCACTTATATTTAACAACCTTCATACCATTATATACATTTGATATGATATTTTGAGTGGAATATTTTTGTAAAAAGCTTGAAAATAATAATTTTATATAGTTATATCTTTGCCATTAGCACAACATAAATACTTTCTCATATGTATTTGCGTATGCTTTTTTTTCTTGCTAGCACAATTTAGTATCATTGCTCTACTATTCCAACATTAAGTACTAAGAAAACGCATATAAAGTTTCTCCCTTCCCTTCCAAATTCAAGTTGGGCTGGTGAGGGCAACCACAATAGTCACTAATAGGTAATCCTTTGTCACGACCCTAGTTCGCCCTCCATGAACATGTCGTCATGGCACCTAGTCCCTATAACTAGGTAAGCCTAACAATGCGGAAAAACAACATAACTTGCAGAATAATTAAGTATAAACTGAACAAATCTAAAAGAAAAACTGTATATAAATGCCCCTCGGCATATACGACTCAAAATTAATGCGGAAGTCTACAATATCACCCCAAAACCCGGAAACTCACGGGAAACACAAGCTAACAGAAATGTACTACACTGCTCTAACTCCAGAATGTCTAAACAACTGAAAAGAAGGAAAACCTTTCAACTAAAGTAGGAATAAGATATAATAAAATAGGTAAGAAAGAAACTCAGTCTAAATATTTATAGTAAAACCGGATTTTCAACAATTAGCACAAGTACGTGCTCGTCACCTCACGTACAAGGCATTCAATTACCAAATATCACATCCTAAGGGGAAAGGTCCCCCAAACAAGGTTAGACAAGCCACTTACCTCGAACCGGTTCAAAATCAACTTGAAACCACACGTTTTCCACGAGTATCCGACTCCAAATGGCCCAAATCTATACAATTCAATTACATATCGTAAATGACATCTCAAACGACTTATTCTGCTATTTAATTCAAAGCTAAGGCACGAAATTAGGTAAAATGACCAAAACACCCCTCGCACCCACGTCTCAGAATTGGGTAATAGTTATATTTTTCGGACACCCATTCACTCACGAACTCACTCAACCAGAAACAATCAAAATCTGATGCCTAAAACCTCTTATATTCTAAGAATTTCGGTTTGGGGAAGTTTCATCAATTTCCCATGGTTTTTACCCCATTTTTGATAATTAAACTAAAGAAAACAATGGGCATTAATGGTTTAAAAATGGATTAAGATAAGAAAACGTTACCTATGATCCTTCTCTTCAAAACCCACTGAAAATTGCCAATTCCCGAGATCATAAACGATTTTTAGACTTATGAAATAAACCCTCGGATTTTTGGAATAAACACACAGGGATCTCACACCTGCGGTCCCGATCACCGTACCAGCAGAAAAAGCATCGCAGGTGCGGAATTCACTTAAGTCCACTAGGGCCGCACCTGCAGTCATTTGGTCGCGCCTGCGGTTCCGCACCTGCGGAACTCAGGTCGCACCTACGACCACTGGCCAAATCCCTCGCCATCGCAACTGCAATCAACCCTATCGCCCCTTCGAGTCTACACCTGCGGGAAAACCTTTGCATGTGCAAAAACACCAGAAGAGGTCTGGTTCAGCCATTTGATAAGTCCCAATTACTCCCGTTAAGCATCCGAAACAACCCCGAGGCCCCCGGGACCTCAACCAAAACCACCAACCGACCCTAAAACATGATTCGAACTAGGTCGAGCCTTAAAAACACATCTCATAAAATCAAAATCATCGATTATGCATAGGTTCAAGCCTAGAAACTTAGGAAAATTCTAGAATTCACATCCGACGCCGAAACACGCCTAAACTCATCCGAATGACCTCAAATTTTTCACACACATCCCAAATGACATGAAGGAACTACTGCAACTTCCGGAATTCCATTCCGACCCTCGAATCAAAAATTCACTATCGGACAGGGAACTTCAAAAATTCAAACTTCGGCATTTTAAGCATAAATGAGCTATGGACTTCCAAAATGCATTCTGAACACGCTCCCAACCCCGAAATCACCTAACGGAGCTAACGAAACCATCAAATTTCCATTATGAGGCCTTCTTCGCACTGTTCCAACTACGGGAAACTTTCCGACACCTAAACTCTCATTTAGGGACTAGGTGTCCCAAAACTCTCTGAAACTCAATACCGAACGTCCCGGCAAATCAATTTAGCAGAAATAGACTTGGGGAAAATAGTTAATAGGTGATAGGGGCGTTAATTCTTAAGATGACCTGCCAGGTCGTCACATCCTCCTACACTTAAACATTCATTCGTCCTTGATCGAGCATAAAGGCATACCTAAAGTAGTGAAAAGAGGAGGGTAACTGATGCGCATATCATGCTCGGTCTCCTAGGTCGCCTCCTCGGGCGGCTGACCCCGCCACTGAACCTTTACAGAAGCAATGTTCTTCGGCCTGAGCTTTCTGACCTGCCTGTCCAATATAGCTACAGGCTCCTGAACATATGATAGATCCTTGTCCAATTGGACTGAGCTGAAATCCAAGATATGAGACGGGTCACCGTGATATCTCTGGAGCATCGAAACATGAAATACCGGATGAACTACTACCAATCTGGGAGGTAAGGCAAGCTCATAAGACAACCTCCCCAACACACCCCAATATCTCAAAAGGGCCAATAAACCTCGGACTCAACTTCCCTTTCTTCCCAAATATCATAATGCCCTTCATAGGCGAAACCCGAAGCAGAACCCGCTCTCCGACCATATATGAAACATCACGAACCTTCCGGTCCGCGTAACTCTTCTGTCTGGATTGGGCTGTACTGAGTCTATCCTGAATCACCTTGACCTTCTCCAATGCATCCTGAACCAACTCTGTGCCCAATAGCCTGGCCTCACCCGGCTCAAACCAACCCACCGGAGATCTGCACCTCCTACCATATAAAGCCTCATAGGGCGCCATCTGAATGCTGGACTGATGACTGTCATTGTAAGAAAACTCCGCCAATGAAAAGAACTGATCCCAAGACCCTCCAAACTCAATCACACACGCACGGAGCATATCCTAAGAATCAGAATAGTGTGCTCGGACTGTCCGTCCGTCTGGGGGTGAAATGATGTGCTCAACTCCACCCTGGTACCTAACTCCTCCTGAACAGCTCTCCAGAACCGTGAAGTGAACTGAGTATATCTGTCTAAAATAATAGAAACTGGAATACCATGCAGACGAACGATCTCCCGAATATAAATCTCCGCCAACCGCTCTGATGACTAAGTAGTCAGTACCAAAATGAAATGGGCTGATTTGGTCAGCCGATCCACAATCACCCAAATAGCATCACGCTTCCTCAAAGTCCGAGGAAGCCCAACCACAAAGTCCATGGTGATCCGCTCCCACTTCCACTCTGGAAGCTCAATCTGCTGATGTGACCCTCCCGGTCTCTGATGCTCACATTTGACATGCTGACAGTTGAGACACTTGGTTACGAACTTTCCTATATCCTTCTTCATTCTTCGCCACCAATAGTGCTGTCTAAGATCCTGGTACATCTTCATGGTACCTGGATTGATGGAATACCGCGAACTATGGTCCTCCTCAAGAATCAACTCCCGAAGCCCATCTACATTGGGCACACAGATACGGCCATGCATCCTCATCACCCCATCCTCTCATATAGTCACATCTCTGGCATCACCCCGCCGGACTCTATCTTGGAAAACTAAAAGGTAGGGACCATCATACTGGCACTCTCAGATACGATCATGGAAGGATGACCGAGTAACCACACAAGCTAATACCCGGCAAGGCTCAGAAAGATCCAATCTCACGAACTGACTGGCTAAGGACTGAACATATAAGGCTAGGGGCCTCTCAGCTGCATGAAGGTGTGCCAAACTCCCCAAACTCTCCACCCGGTGACTCAAGGCGTCGGCCACCACATTGTCCTTCCCCCGGGTGGTATAATATAGTGATGTCATAGTCCTTTAGCAACTCTAACCATCTACGCTGGCGCAAATTTAGATCCTTCTACCTGAATATGTGCTGCAAACTCCGGTGGTCAGTATAAATCTCACAAGGCACACCGTACAAATAAAGGCGCCAGATCATCAAGGCATGAACAATGGCAGCTAACTCAAGGTCATGGACAGGGTAGTTCTTCTCATGTATCTTCAATTGTCTGGACGCATAGGTAATCACCCTACCGTCCTGCATCAACACCGCTCCAAGGCCTACTCACGAGGCATCACAATAAATTGTATAAGACCCCAAACCAGTAGGTGATATCAAGATTGGGGTTGTAGTCAAAGCTGTCTTGAGGATATGAAAGCTCGCCTCACACTCCTTTGTCCACTGAAATAGAGCACCCTTCTGGGTCAATCTAGTTGTAGGGCCTGTAATCGCTGAAAATCCCTCCACAAAACGACGGTAGTAACCTGCCAAGCCAAGAAAACTGCGAATCTCTATAACTGAGGATGGCCTGGTCAACTCTTCACGACCTCTACCTTCTTCGGATCCACCCGAATGCCCTCACTTGATACTACGTGGCCTAATAATGCCACAGAACTCAACCAGAACTCACATTTTGAGAACTTTGCATACAACTTCTTCTCTCTCAGGGTCTGAAGCACTGTCCTCAGGTGCTGCTCATGATCTTCCCGAATCCTGGAGTAAACAAGAATATCATCTATGAAAACAATGACGAACGAGTCGAGGTATGGCCTGAACACACTGTGCATCAAATGCATAAAGGCTTCTGGGGCATTAGTCGGCCCAAATGACATCACTAGAAACTCGTACCGAGTCCTGAAAGCAGTCTTCGGGATATTTGGCTCCCGAATCTTCAACTGATGGTATCCTGAGTGCAAATAAATCTTAGAAAATACCTGTGCACCCTGAAGCTGGTCAAATAGATCATCAATACGAGGCAAGGGATAACGGTTCTTCACTAGAACCCTGTTCAATTGGCGATAATCAATACACATGCGCATAGAACCATCATTTTTCTTCACAAACAAGACAGGAGCACCCCAAGGTGAAACACTGGGTCGAATAAACCCCTTATCAAGAAATTCTTGTAACTGATCCTTGAACTCCTTCAATTCAGGAGGAGCCATACGGTACGGAGGAATGAAAATGGGTTGAGTGCCCGACAACAAATCAATGCTAAAATCAATGTCTCTATCGGGTGGCATGCCCGGAAGATCAGCTGGAAAGACATTGGGATAATCCCGTAGCACTGGAACTGAATCAACAAAAGAGGTATCAACACTGACATCTCTCACATAAACTTAATACGCGGCTCAACCACAAGCTAAGCTTTAAGGAAAGAGATAACTCTACTGGGAGTGTTATCTAAGGTACCACTCCACTCAACACGTGGAATACCTGGCATAGCCAAAGTCACGGTCTTGGCGTGAAAGTCAAGAATAGCATAATGGGGCGAAAACCAGTCCATGCCCAAGATAATATCAAAATCCACCATATCGAGTAACAATAAATCCGCACTAGTCTCAAAACAACGAACAATAACCAAACACGACCGATAAACGCGGTCCATAACAAGAGAATCCCCCACAGGAGTAGAAACATAAACAGGAGAACTCAAAGAATCTCGGGCTATACCCAAATGCAGAGCAAAATCATAAGACACATAAGAATACGTGGATCCTAGATTGAATAAAACCGATGCATCTCTGTGACAAACTAGTAAAATACCTGTGATGACAGAATCGGAGGCAACAGCCTCGGTACGAGCAGGAATAACATAATATATGGCATGGCCTCCCCCTCGAGGGCTGCCTCTACCTCCCCGACCTCCGCCCCTAGCTGGATGGGCAGATGGGGTAGCAGTTGGAGCTGTGATCATGGCCTGAGAACTCTGCTGAGCACGCTGTGGCTGAAAAGCCTGTGAAGATGCACCCCTACTAAGTATGGGGCAGTCCCTAACCAGATGGCGTGTATCGCCACACTCGAAACAAGCTCTGGGAGGACGTGGTGGTTGTGACTGGCTTGGGCCAGGTCTGCCAGACTGACCTCTGAAAGCACCTTGTGCAGGAGGCGCGCTAGAAACTGGAGGTGCATAGTAGGGCTCCTGAGGCCTGGGTGGAGCTGGGGTACCGCTGGTTGTTGGAAGAGCTGAATGAATAGGGCGGACCATATAACCTCTACCATGTCGACCTGCTGCTGGGGTGCGGGCACCAGAGTAGTGGCCCGACTCTCGAGACCTCTTGGCCTCTCTCTCCTCTTGCTCCCTAGCGAGCATACCCTCGATCCTCCTAGCAATGCTCACTACCTGCTGATAAGGAATGTCCATCTCCAACTCTCGAGCCATGCTAGATCGGATGAGTGGGATAAGACCCTCGATGAACCGGTGAACCCTCTCACGGACTGTAGCAACCAAAGCCGGTGCATGCCTAGCCAATCTGGTGTAACAGATAGCATACTCTGAAACTGTCATAGCACCCTGACGCAAATGCTCAAACTTTGCATGCCATGCGTCCCTGGGGCTCTGAGGAACAAACTCTCTCAGGAACATATCTGAGAACTGGGTCCAGGTTAGTGAAGCAGCCTCGTCTGGACTGTCTAACTCATAGGTGCGCCACTAATCATAGGTGGCTCCGCGAAGCTGGAAGGTAGTAAAGAAAACTCCACTAGATCCGGCTATGCCCATAGTGCGAAGAATACGGTGGCACTCCTCTAGAAACTCCAAGGCATCATCTGATGCTAGTCAACTGAATACCGGAGGGTCATACTTCTTGAACCTCTCAAGTCTCCACTGCTCGTTCTATAAAGCAGCTGACCCTTCCTCGGGCTGAACTGGCACTACAGGCGGCATATGAATGATCTCTGGGACCTGCTCCACATGCATTCGCTGCTGAATAGTGCGGGCGGCGGGAGTCTGTGCTCCTCCCCTAGCTTGGGATGTGGCTGCATCAAGGGGAAGCAACCCTGCCTGAGCCAGAGTGGTGTACATAGACATGAACTGAGCTAACGTCTCCTGAAAGGCTGGAGTAGCAGTGGCAGTAGGCGTGTCAGGTGCCTGGACCTCGACTGGATTTGCTGGTCGTACCTCGCCCGCAGCTCACGCAGGTGCTCTCGCAGCACCACGTGCGCGCCCTCGGCCTCTACCTCGGGCCCGACCTCTGACGTCTGCAGTAGGGGGTACGGGTGCCTGATCATCCCGAGTAGCATGTGTCCTCACCATCTGTGAGAGAATAGAAGACAGAGGTTTAGAATTGATGTCAAAAATATTGCACGACAAGGAAATCAATGAAGTGAAGATTTTTTCTAAACAGTTACATAGCCTCTCGTAGATAAGTACAGACGTCTCCGTACCGATCAGCGAGACTCTAATAAACGGGAATAGAGAAAGACTGTATATAAATGCCGCTCGGCATATACAACTCAAAAATAATGCGGAAGTCTACAATATCACCCCAAAACCCGAAAACTCACGGGAAACACAAGCCAACAGAAATGTACTACACTGTTCTAACTCCAAAATGTCTAAACAACTGAAAAGAAGGAAAAGCTTTCAACTAAAACTGGAATACGATAGAGACTCCTGGTCTGCGGACGCGGAAGATGTACCTCGAAGTCTCTGCTATGTCTCTCTACCTCGGGGATAGTGCGCCTGTGTTGAGGTAACTGGATCTGCACATGAAAAATATGCGCAGAAGGGGCATGAGTTCACCACAACGGTACTCAGTAAGTGCTAAGCCTACCCTCGATCGGGTAGTGACGAGGAAGGTCAGGGCCCTACTGAGGTTAAACAATATAATAGGGATTTACAGTAAGAAAACATGCAGTAATAATGAGTACAGCAGTGAAATAAGACAGGTCAAACAAGGCGATAACAAAAACACAAGAGCAGAGTAAACACGGAATATGTATCGCTCAATGACAATAGTAACAATGAGGATCTCCCAGGATACCAGCCTGTAGTTCTTTTCTCAACTGTCTAGTGGATCTCCCGGGATACCATCCCGTAGTCCATCATATCTATATTTGAAGGATCTCCAGGGATACTGTCTCGTAGTCTATCATATGTATATCTGAAGGATCTCTCGGGATACCGTCCTATAGTCCTTTTATCAATATGCAGAGGGGTCTATCGGGAATCGAACCCGCAGTCCCAAAGTAAATATGCAGGGGAATCTCCCAGGATACCGTCCCGTAGTCACAAGTTAAATATGCAAGGGGATCTCCCGGGATACCGTCCCATAGTCCCAAAGTAAATATGTAGGGGGATCTCCCGGGATACCGTCCCGTAATCCCAAAGTAAATATGGAGGGGAAATCTCCCGAGATACCATCCCGTAGTCCCAAAGTAAATATGCAGCCACAACAAGAAGATACTCCGAAATAGAGTGCAAAAATACAAGGCAACTAGTAGTTATAGCCTAACATGATTCACGTAGTACAATTAAAGCAACTTAAGCAAATAGGCAATTTAGGGAAACTAGGTATGCTTTTGTAAGCTAACATAGGCTATAATTGAAAGTAGAATAGAATAGGTAGTAAAGAAACTCAGTCTAAATATTTATAGTAAAATCGGATTTTCAACAATTAGCACAAGTACGTGCTCGTCACCTCACGTACAAGGCATTCAATTACCAAATATCACATCCTAAGGGGAAAGGTCCCCCAAACAAGGTTAGACAAGCCACTTACCTCGAACCGGTTCAAAATCAACTTGAAACCACACGTTTACCACGAGTATCTAACTCCAAATGGCCCAAATCTATACAATTCAATTACATATCGTAAATAACATCTCAAGCAACTGATTCTGCTATTTAATTTAAAGCTAAGGCGCGAAATTAGGTAAAATTACCAAAACGCCGCTCAGGCCCACGTCTCGGAATCGGGTAAAATTTATATTTTTCGGACACCCATTCACTCACGAACTCACTCAACCAGAAACAATCGAAATCCGATGCCAAAAACTCCTTAAGTTCTCAGAATTTCGGTTTGGGGAAGTTTCATCAATTTCCCATGGTTTTTACCCCATTTTTGATAATTAAACTAAAAAAAACAACGGGCATTAATGGTCTAACAATGAATTAGGATTAGAAAACGTTCTATGATCCTTCTTTTCAAACCCACTGAAAATTGCCAATTCCCGAGCTCACAAACGATTTTAGACTTATGAAATAAACCCTCGGATTTTTGGAATAAACACACAGGGATCTCGCCCCTGCGGTCCCGATTACCGCACCAACGGAAAAAGCATCGCAGGTGCGGAATTCACATAAGTCCACTGGGGCCGCACCTGCGGTCGTTTGGTCGCGCCGGCAGTTCCGCACATGCAGAACTCTGGTCGCACCTGCGACCACTGCCCAAATCCCTCGTCATCGCACCTGTGATCAACCTTATCGCCTCTGTGAGTCCGCAGCTGCGGGAAAACCTTCGCAGGTGCGAAATACCAGAAGAGGTCTGGTTCAGCCATTTGATAAGTCCCAATTTCTCCCGTTAAGCATCTGAAACAACTCCGAGGCCCCTGGGACCTCAACCAAAATCACCAACCGACCCTAATACCTTATTCAAACTAGGTCGAGCCTTAAAAACACGTCTCATAACATCAAAATCATCGATTATGCATAGGTTCAAGCCTAGACACTTAGGAAAATTCTAGAATTCACATCCGACGCCGAAACATGTCTAAACTCATCCGAATGACCTCAAATTTTGCACACATCCCAAATGACATGAGGGAACTACTGCAACTTCCGGAATTCCATTCCGACCCTCGGATCAAAAACTCACTATCGGACAAGAAACTTAAAAAATTCAAACTTCGGCATTTTAAGCCTAAATGAACTACGGACTTCCAAAATGCATTGCGAACATGCTCCCAACCCCAAAATCACCTAATGGAGCTAATGGAACCATCATATTTCTATTCCGAGGCCGTCTTTGCACTGTTCCGAATACTGGCAACTTTTCGAAACCTAAACTCTCATTTAGGGACTAGGTGTCCGAAAACTCTCCAAAACTCAAATCTGAATGTCCCGACAATTCATTTTAGCAAAAATAGACTTGGGGAAAATAGTTAATAGGGGATCGGGACGTTAATTCTTAAGACGACCGGCCGGGTCTTCACATCCTTATAGTTATAGTTGTTCCTATTATAATACCGTACAAGATATTGTCCAATAGAAATGAAGGCATGAGTAATAAGTGATTATTGTTCAATGAAACTCAACATTTCATCCGCTGGAACCTTAGCTAGAGAGTTCAAATTACATTCGGAATGTGGTAAACTTTGCACCACCAGTATTTCCTTTCCTCACATTACAAGGCACAATTATTTAATATTCACTTAACTAACTGAAACTACAATAAATAATCATAGCTTGTGGCATCATCATAACTTAAAAACTACATAGAAAAAGAAAGATCATAGAAAACTGACAAAATTCAAAATAAAAACAAGCAACTGAATGAGGAGATTAGAATTTAGGCGTACAAAAATATTTACTCTTTACATGAGATTAGAAAAATTAGAAGTAGAGAAAATATATATACTTTTATATGGGTGTTTTAATAAATATAATGTATGTATTTATTTGATATGATACCACATGACCATAATAACAAGATGTATAAAGTGTGTTAAAACTAAGTAATATGATAAGTAATTTGAGATAATTTTTAATTAAGTGGATAATTAAGTAATTATTAATTTTAGTGGGAGATTAATTAATTAATATGTTTGGATAAGAATTCAACGTGGAAATGATATGTGTTATATTAAAGTGACTATTGGATCACTTTGAAAGGTGGCAAGTGCAACCTCGTGCATACCATTTTAGTGTAACCTGATAACATGGCACTCCAAGTTGCAGTATCCTTATTTTCCATTGTATCAAAGATTTCTCTAGCCTTTTCTACAAGGCCCTCATTCATATAATCGGTAGTCATGGAGTTAAGGGCGTAAATCTCATTATTATCCTCATAATATTCATCAAGAAGTTGTCTTGGAGATTCCATGCTTCCAGCATAGGAATACATAACAATTAGAGAGCTACAAACGTGGTTATTTGGTTCTAAGCCACTCTTGATAATTTGTACATGTACTTGTTTACCTTCAAGAATAGCTTTCAAATGGGAACATGCTTTGGGAGCAAAAGTATAGTTTCAGACACTCCAACATAGGATTCTACTAGCCTTGCTACATTTGGAGGTTGACGAATCAATCCCGCAATAATTAGTTGGCTATGTAATTGCTTGATTTCCTTATTCTGGCGAGGCATCTGGGGCACTTGATTTCATAGCGTCTTAAGCGACATAAAATTTTGCGGTTCTAAAGGAGTACGGTGTAATCTTCTCCAAGAATATTATACGGAGTTTTCCCCACTCCAGGTATGTTAAGACTATCCCTTATTTCTTTTAGCATGGTCCAAATTATACGGAAGAAACGAGCAAACTCATGATTTCTATAAATTACTCTATTCATAGAAATATTAGGGTTGTCTATATTCTTGATTCCCCATGTGAATTATTATCTTCTATTCATGGGTCTCAAAATTACATATGTTGGTAAAGTTTATTTCATTATAATAATCATAGGCATAATGGCCTTATGACGTACCGTGATATTTTATTGACGTATTTCATATGCATTTCATGCATTTACATATGCACATTGACCCATGACTAGATGGAGTTATATACGCGTATATATATATATATATATATATATATATATATATATATATATATATATATATATATATATATATATATATATATATATATATATATATATATATATATATATATATATATATATATATATATATATATATATATATATATATATATATATATATATATATATATATATATATATATATATATATATATATATATATATATATATATATATATATATATATATATATATATATATGTATATACGCGTATATATATATATATGTATATGGGATATGGGAAAGGTTATGGCTTTATATACGAACTCCCCCTTGATCAGCTGGTATACGATGATGATTTTGCCCACAGTGACCGATATGATATGATATGATGGGATGCCCTCAGAGGCTGATGATGTTATAAAACATGTACCTATGCACGACATAACATTCATATTCATATGTATGACGCTAAAAATATTTTATGATTTACAGAGCTATCAATACTTATAGGTTGAGTCTTTTACTCCATGTTTCTTCCATGTCTTTAATTAAAGATGACTTATTATTTCATTTCAGTTATGTTTTACATACTCAGTACATTATTCGTACTGACTTCCTTTTGTTGGGGACACTGCATTCATGCATGTAGTTATAGATAATCAGTTTGACGAGCCCTCATAGTAGACGAGATTGGCATTCATCAAAGTATCGGTAAGACTCCACCTTATTCGGAGTGCAACCAAGTCTATGAGTCATCGTGTCAGAGTTTTACTACAGACTTATGGGTAGGCCGGTACCCTGTCCCGTGTGTGGTTAAATAATCTTAGAAGCTTTGTAGACAGAGGTTTAGTTTGGACAGTATGTCAGAGGCCTTGACGAACCATATGTATTGATGGTTTAAGAACGATATTTTATTGATACAGTGTTGCCCACTTACAAGTTGTACATTACGAGTTCTGGCCATGTTGGCTGCGATAGTCACAAAGAAATAAATGAGTTACAGAGTGGTTCGCTTGGGCCAATGCGACACCGGGTGCCAGCCACGCCTCCCCAGGTTCGGGGCGTGACAAAAGTGGTATCAGAGCGGGTCGTGTCCTAGGGAGTCTACAAAGTTTTGCCTAGTAGAGTCTCACTTCTGGGTGTGTTGCGCGCCACATTTATAATTGAGAGGCTTTATGGAATTAGGAAATGTTACCCTTCTTTTGTTTCCAGATTGTGCTATATAAGTCCTAAGAAGTCAATATAATGTTTTCACCGAATTTTTTGTACACACTAGAGGTACAATCACAGTACAGTTTTAAGGCGTAATTTCCAACTATGTTAAGAGAGGTTATGAAAGAAACAGAAGATACGATGCGAGATTGAAAAGTAAGTTAGGTAATGTAAAGTAGAAGAAGATACGAGATACACAAGTATAAAAAGGTTGTGAATTGTCGAGACTACAGATATAGTTTTGGTTTTAGTTTAGTTTACAGAGGAGACCCTAATAAATTTTTTTGTAAATCTCTAAGAGTTAACATTCGAGAACAAATGTTTCTAAAGGGGGGAAGGATGTTACATCCCGTACTTTAATATTAGGATAAGTCGTAGTAATCCATATGAGTTTGAAGGGACTAAGACCATTCACGAGATTATAGAATATTTGCGACTACTTTCTTATAAGACCATGTAAATTTTAACAACCTTGATACCATTATATACATTTGATATGATATTTTGAGTGGAATATTTTTGTAAAAAAGCTTGAAAATCATAATTTTATATAGTTATATCTTTTCCATTAGCACAACATAAATACTTTCTCATATGCATTTGCGTATGTTTTTTTTTCTTGCCAGCACAATTTAGTATCATTGCTCTACTATTCCAAAATTAAGTACTAAAAAAAATGCATAAAAAGTTTCTCCCCTCCCTTCCAAATTCAAGTTGGGATAGTGAGGGCAAGCACAACCGTCACTAATAGGTCATCCTTAAAGTTATAGTTGTTCATATTACAATATCATACAAGATATTGTCCAATAGAAGTGAAGGCATGAGTAATAAGTGATTATTGTTCAATGAAACTCAACATTTCATCCGCTGGAACCTTAGCTAGAAAGTTCGAATTACATTCGGAATGTGGTAAACTTTACACCACCAGTATTTCCTTTCCTCACATTACAAGGCACAATTATTCAATATTCACTTAACTAACTGAAACTACAATAAATAATCATATCTTGCGGAATCATCATAACTTAAAAGCTACATAGGAAAAGAAATCTCATAGCAAATTGATAAAATTCAAAATAAAAACAGGCAACTGAATGAGGAGATGAGAATTTAGGCGTACAAAAATATTTACTCTTTATATGAGATTAGAAAAATTAGAAGTTGAGAAAAAATATATATTTTTATATGGGTGTCTTAATAAATAATAGTGTATGTATTTATTTGATATGATACCACATGAGCATAATAGCAAGATGTATAAAGTGTGTTAAAAGTAAGTAGTATGATAAGTAATTTGAGATAATTTTTAATTAAGTGGATAATTGAGTAATTACTAATTTTAGTGGGACATTAGTTAATTAATATGTTTGGATAAGAATTTAATGGGCAATCATATGTGATATATTAAAGTGCTTATTGAATCACTTTGAAAGTTGGCAAGTGCAACCTCGTTGTGACGACCCAAGAGGTCATCACCTATTTTATTACCTATTCCGTACTTTCGAGGCCTTGAAAACCTCATTTTTAGTTATCTCGATTTGCGTGTGAAATCCAGACGCGTAGCCGGACAGCTTAAATATGAAATTATGTGAAAAATGCTAAGACTTGTTATTAAAATGAATAAATTTTACTACGGTCAACATTTTGGGTAAACGGACCTGGACCCGGACCCGTGATTTGACGGTCCCGGAGGGTCGTAGGAAAATATGGGACTTGGGCGTATGCCCGGAATCAAATTCCGAGTCTCAAGTCCGAGAAATGAATTTTTGAGTGAAATTGTTTTCTGAAAATATTTAAGGAAATTGAAAATGAAATCTGATTGGAAAATGACGGTATCGGGACCGTATTTTGGTTTCAGCGCCCGGTACAGGTCTTATATATGGTTTAAGCGCTTTCTGTAAAGTTTGGTTGAAAACGGGTTTCATTTGACGTGTTTCGGACTTGAAATGAGAAATTTGATGTTTTATGAAATTTGATAGAATTCATTGATTTTGAGGTTTAATTCGGTGTATATGATGTTATATTGGCGATTTGAATGCTTGAATAAGTCCGTAGGATGATTTGGGAGTCGTATGTGTTTTTGGTTTTGAGACCTGCGGGGCTCGGGTGAGTTTCGGGTAGTTAGCGGGGTGTAAAAACATGGAAAATCTGGTTTTATTTTCGCTGTTGCTGGTGTTTTACTATTTTCTCTATGCGATCGTGTAGGTTCCTCTGTGATCACATAGAGTTAGGTGTAGGAGGAGGTCGGTCCCTCTATGAGATCCCATAGCACAGTTCGCGATCGCATAGAGGCATAGGGGGTCTGGGTGGGGGCTGGCTAGGTATTCTTCGGGATCACATTCTTTTAGCCGTGATCGCAGAGTGAAGGAACCAGACTCTCCGTGATCGCAGACCCATTCCCGCGATCGTGATGCACAATTTTGCCTAGTGGTATATATATATTTCCAGAACCAGTAGCTACGGGATTCACTTATAAAATAACGAACTTCTTCTTCTCCAAAGCCCTTAGGCATCCATTGAAGTCATCCTTCACCAAAACTTCTTGGGTTAGTAAATTTTAACTCATTTCCTACATTTTTCATCTATAGTTAATGAATTCCTAAGCCTAAAACATGCAAATTAGAGTAGAAAATCTGGAATTTAGGTAGAGTTAGGCCCTTTTGAATTTTCTTCATTAATACCTCGTTTTGGGATCGAATTTGAAAACAAATTATATATTCGGGCTTGTGGGTGAATGGGTGACATGGTCTTGGTCCGATCCTTGTGTTTGGACCAAGCGGGCCCGGGTAGAATTTTGATAATTTTGGAGGAATGCTAGGAAATGGATAATTAGGCCATGTAATTGAATCATTGAATCCTTATTGATATACTTGAGCTGATTATGTCTAGATAATGTCATTCCGGAGTTGAATTCTAAAGGAGAGGCGGTGTTAGAGGGTTGATTGCTATACTTTGGACCCGAGGTAAGTGTTTGGCCTAACCATAGCTTGAGGGAATAGGAGTTGAGTATTATTTGCTATTTGCTAATTGTCAAATACGATGTATAGGCATGGTGACAAGTATCTATACATTGGTGTCTAGCATGACCGTGAGTCCCTATATTGTGAATATTCCGGTTTGTTGTAATTCCTATGCTTAATTGATGACCCCTTTATGATGTAAATGAGCATGTGAAGGAAATTGAAATCTTTAAACATCTTAGGAGCATAGGCTCAAGTTGTGAAACGAATAATTAAGATATATAAGGTAATTACATCTTTGGAGCACCGGCTCAAATTGTTATAACGCATAATGAAGATGTATGAGATAATTACATCCTTTGGAGCATTGGCTCAAGTAATAAAATAAATCATGCAAGTGAAAGAAAGAGAAAGTGTTGTTGAAATATACCCTTGCCGGGTCATCATTGTATAGTTCCCGTGCCGGGATTGGATTGTTTAATTGATGTTCCCTTGCCGGGATTGGATGGTTTAATTGATGTTCCCTAGACGGGATTTGATGGTTTAATTGATGTTCCCTTTCCGGGATTTCTATTTTTACTCTGTTTATTTTTGTGCCATGTTTTACATTGATTATGCACGAGGGGACATTATGTGCCGTGTTTATATTGTTATTATGCACGAGGGGACATTCCGTGCCATGTTTAAATTGTTATTATGCACGAGGGGACATTCTGTGCCATGTTTATATTGTTATTATGCACGAGGGGACATTCTGTGCCATGTTTATATTGGTTTATGCACGAGGGGACATTCTGTGCGATGTTTATATTGTTATTATGCACGAGGAGACATTCTGTGCCATGTTTATATTATTATTATGCACGAGGGGACATTCCGTGCCATGTTTTACATTGATTATGCGCGAGGGGACATTCAGTGCCGTGTTTATATTAATTATGCACGAGGGGACATTCCGTGCCGTGTTTTACATTGTTATTAAGCAAGATGGGACATGCCGTGCCGCATCTTCCACTGTTTAATCTGTGTTGTGATTTCCAGTGATTATTTTAAGATATTTCAGACTGTTGTTTTCGTTTCTGTCATTTCAGTATTTGCCATCTCTTACTCCCCAGCATGTTTTCCCCGTAATTGTATTCTTGTTTAGTTTCTGCTATATTATTGAACTGCACAGGTACACTTTGTTGTCGTGTCTTAGCCTCATCACTACTTCGCCGAGGTTAGGCTCGACACTTACTCAGTACATGGGGTTGGTTGTACTGATGCTACACCTGTACAGCTTTATGTTGTGCAAATTATGCAGCCGGACCTGGAGGACATCATTAGTGGGAGTGTCTTCCAGCTATCATAAAGGCTTCAAGGTATACCCGCTTCCATTCGTGGGCCTTGGCGTCTCTTCCATCCCTTTGTCTTCGACTCTGTCTTATTTTTCCTCCAGTTTCAGAGGCAGACATGTATTTCCTTTCAGTTTTGTATTTAGAACTTTTATAGACAGTTCGTGAGTTTTTGACTCCAGGTTTTGGGAAAATTTACGCGTTGTTGTATTTTGATGTCGTTATTGAGCTTGAGACCGTATTTATTCCGGTGATTAATTGAAAATTGTTTTAGGTTATTCTGCGAAATTGAGATTATTATGCTAGTTTAGCTTACACTTTGGCTTGTCTAGCGAGTTCAACGTTAGACGCCATCACAGCCCGACGGTGGGATTTTGGGGCGTGACATGTTGGTATCAGAGCAGTAGGTTACTTAGGTCTCACAACTCACGGACAACTTGGTAGAGTCTAAGGGATCGGTACGGAGACGTCTGTATTTATCCCCTAGAGGCTGCGAAGTTAGGATGACTCCATATTTGTTTTCTTCTCTGTCGTGCGTTATGAATTCTGAGTACTGATTGAGTTTCTATTCTATTCTCTCGCAGATGGCGAGGACGCGTGCTTCCCTTGGTTCCGCCCAGCAGCCTGACACTCCTGCTAGAGCTCCTACTCGGGGTCAAGGTTGAGGATGAGGTCGTGCTAGAGGCTGAGGCTGGGGCCGGGCTCAACTTAGGGAAGCAGCCCTAGTGGAGGACCCTCAGGTCGGGTCTGACGAGGAGGTCCCAGTTCCGGCAGTCCAAGTTGGACCAGCTCAGGTCCCAGAGGGGTTCATAGCTACCCAGTGCTTCAGGACGCCCTTGTCAGTGTAGTCGGACTCATAGAGAGTGTAGCCCAGGCGGGTCTTCTTCCTACAATACCAATCCCCTCTCAGGATGGGGGAGGTTCCCAGACTCCTACCACCCACGTACCAGAGCAACTAGCTCCATAGTTTCAGACTCCGGCACCTCAGCCAGCCGGAGTAGCTCAGCCGGGTATTGTAGCACCGGTAGCTGAGGGAGCAGCTATGTCAGCAGATGCTTTGTGGAGACTGGACAGGTTCACTAAGTTATTTACTTCTACTTATATTGGTTCACCATCAGAGGACCCCTGGGATTATTTGGACAGCTGCCATGAGGTTCTTCAGAATATGGGCATAGTGGAGTCAAACGGGGTTGACTTCACTACTTTTCGGTTATCTGGCGCAGCCAAGAGTTGGTGGAGAGACTATTGCTTAGCCAGACCATCTGGATCTACACCTTTGACTTGGACTCGGTTCTCAGAGGTATTTCTGCAGAAGTTCCTTCCCATTACTCAGAGAGAGAACCTTCAGAGGCAGTTTGAGCGTCTTCAGCAGGGATCCATGTTTGTCACTCAGTACGAGACCAGGTTCATCACTCTAGCCCGACATGCTCTCATGATACTTCCCACTGATCGGGAGAGGGTTCGGAGGTTTATCGAGGGATTGGCCCGGCTTATCAGACTTCAGATGGCCAGAGAGTCAGGTACAAATATATCGTTCCAGGATGCGGCCAATATGGCCAAGAGCATTGAGATTATTTTGTCGCAGGGTAATGGTCAGGGGGCTGACAAGAAGCCCCATCATTTCGGTCGTTTCAGTGGAGCCTCATCTGGAGGCAGGGATTCTTCAGGCAGAGGTCATCCTCCTAGAGTTTTTCAGTCAGCTCTCCAGGTTTCCCATAGTACTTCAGGTGGTCGTGGTTATTAGACGCACTATTTCGATCAGCAGCCTTACAGTGCACCACCAGCACCTATCGGTGCACCGCCACTTCAAAATTTCCAGGGTGGTTATCAAGGTCGACAGGGTCAGTTCCAAAGTCAGCAGTCACATCAGCAGAGGACTTGTTATACTTGCGATGGTCTGGGGCACATTTCCAGGTTTTGCCCCCGAGGTTCTAGTGGGTCTCAGCATCAGGGTTCTCGTGCCATAGTACAGGCACCAAGTGTTCCTCAGCCTGCCCAGGCAGCTAGAGGTGGGGGTAGAGGTGCTAGAGGTGGAGGTAGAGGTCATAGAGGTAGAGCTCGGGCCGCCAGAGGTGGAGGCCAGCCAGCAGCTGGTCGTCCCAGGGATGTGGTTTAGGGTGGTGGGGCCCAGCCCCAATATTATGCTCTTCCAGCCTGGCCAGAGGCAGAGTCTTCATATGAAGTCATTACAGGTACTATTCGGGTTTGTGACAGGGATGCTTCAGTGCTATAACTACGACACCGATATTGGTTTTTCCCATAGGCTCAGGGCCTTATACAGTCTATTGCGATACTTCCCGTATTGGGCTTGGTGCAGTGTTGATGCAGGATGGAAAGGTCATTGCTTATGCTTCGCGGCAGTTAAATATTCATGAGAAGAACTATCCAGTGCATGATTTGGAGTTGGCAGCCATTGTCCACGCATTGAAAATTTGGAGGCACTATCTGTATGGCGTGGCTTGTGAGGTGTTCCGGATCATAAGAGTCTTCATTACTTGTTCAAGGAAAATGAGTTGAATTTGAGGCAGAGAAGGTTGTTGGATTTGTTGAAAGATTATGATATTACCATATTTTAGCACCCGGGAAAGGCCAATGTGGTGGCCGATGCTTTGAGGAGGAAGTCAGCTAGTATAGGCAGTCTTGCTTTTATTCTGGTCAGTCAGAGGCCGCTTGCCTTGGATATTTAGGCTTTGCCAATCGATTTGTGAGGTTGGATATTTCTGAGCCTAGTCGATTCTTGGCTTGTACGGTCGCTCATTCTTCATTATTAGAGCATATCCGTGATCGGCAGTCTGATGATCCCCATTTATGTGTCCTTAGAGACACGGTGCAACGCGGAGGTTCCAAGCAGGTGACCTTAGATGATGATGGTGTTTTGAGATTGCAGGGGTGAGTTTGTGTGCCCAATGTTAATAGGATCCGAGAGTTGATTTTAGAAGAGGCCCATAGTTCCCGGTACTCTATTCATCCGGCGCCGCGAAGATGTATCAGGATTTGTGGCAGCATTATTGGTGGCATAGAATGAAGAAGGATATTTTGGCATATGTGGCGCGTGTTTGAATTGTCAAAAGGTTAAGTATGAGCATCAAAGGCCTGGTGGTTTATTTTAGAGGATTGAGCTTCCCAAGTGGAAGTGGGAGAGGATCACTATGGACTTCGTTACTGGACTTCCGTTGACCCGGAAGAAGTTCGATGCAGTTTGGCTCATTGATGATAGGATGACCAAGTCAGCGCATTTCATTCCTGTGGCAGTTTTCTATTCATCCGAGAGGTTAGCTGAGATCTATATCCGGGACATTGTTCGCCTTTATGGTGTACCGGTATCTATCATTTCGGACCGGGGCGCGCAGTTTAACTCGCGTTTCTGGGGAGCAGTTCAGCGAGAGTTAGGCACCCAGATGGAGTTGAGCACAACATTTCATCCTCACACGGATGGGCAGTCCGAGCGGACTATTCAGATATTGGAGGATATGCTCCGAGCTTGTGTTATTGACTTTGAAGGATCGTGGGATCAGTCCTTGCCTTTAGCAGAGTTTGCCTACAACAACAGCTACCAGTCGAGTATCTAGATGGCTCCTTATGAGGCCTTATATAGTAGGCAGTGTCGATTGCCGGTTGGATGGTTTGAGCCGGGAGAGGCTTGGTTGTTGGGTATAGATTTGGTTCAGGAGGCCTTGGACAAGGTCAGGATCATTCAGGAAACGGTTCGTATAACTTAGTCCATGCAAAAGAGTTATGCAGATCATAAGGTTCGAGGTGTGGCTTTCATGGTTGGTGAGCGAGTATTGCTCCGAGTGTCGCCTATGAAGGGCGTGATGAGATTTAGGAAGAAGGGCAAGCTTAGCCCTAGATTCATTGGCCCGTTTGAGATTCTTGACCGAGTGGGAAAGGTGGCGTATAGACTTGCATTGCCACCTATCTTATCAGCCGTACATCCAGTTTTTCATGTGTCTATGCTTCGGAGGTATCACGGCGATCCAGCCCATGTGTTAGATTTCAGTACTGTCCAGTTGGACAAGGACTTAGCATATGAGGAGGAGCCGGTAGCTATTCTAGACTGGCAGATTCGTCAGTTGAGATCCAAGAGTTTCCCATCTGTTCGTGTTCAGTGGAGAGGTCAGCCTCCCGAGGCATCGACCTGGGAGTCCGAGTCCGATATGTGGAGCCGTTACCCTCATTTATTTCCCGACTCAGGTACTTCCTTCTTCTATCCGTTCCAGGACGAACAGTTGTTTTAGAGGTGGAGAATGTGACGACCCAAGGGGTCGTCACCTATTTTATTACCTATTTCGTACTTCCGAGGCCTTAAAAACCTCATTTGTAGTTGCCTCGATTTGCATGCGCAGTCCGGGCGTGTAGCCGGACAGCTTAAATATGAAATTCTGTGAATAATGCTAAGACTGGTTATTATAATGAATAAATTTGACTACGGTCAACATTTTGGGTAAACAGACCCAGACCCGGACCCGTGATTTGGCGGTCCCGGAGGGTCGTAGGAAAATATAGGACTTGGGCGTATGCCCGGAATCAAATTCCGAGGTCCAGAGTCCGAGAAATGAATTTTTGAGTGAAATTATTTTCTGAAAATATTTAAGGAAATTTAAAATGAAATCTGATTAGAAAGTGATGGTATCGGGACCGTATTTTGGTTTCGGCGCTCGATACAGGTCTTATATATGGTTTAAGCGCTTTCTGTAAAGTTTGGCTGAAAACGAGTTTAGTTTGACGTGTTTCGGACTTGAAATGGGAAATTTTATATTTTATGAAATTTGATAGAATTCATGGATTTTGAGGTTTAATTTGATGTATTGATGTTATATTAGCGATTTGAATGCTTGAATAAGTCCGTAGGATGATTTGGGAATCGTGTGTATTTTTGGTTTTGAGACCCGAGGGCTCGGGTGAGTTTCGGGTAGTTAGCGGGGTGTAAAAACATGGAAAATCTGGTTTTCTTTTAGCTGTTGGTGGTGTTTTACTATTTTCTCTATTCGATCGCGTAGGTTCCTCTGTGATCGCATAGAGTTAGGTGTAGGAGGAGGTCGGTCCCTCTATGAGATCCCATAGCACAGTTCGTAATCGCATAGAGGCATAGGGGGTCTGGGTGGGGGCTGGCTTGGTATTCTTCGAGATTGCATTCTTTTAGCCTTGATCGCAGAGTGAAGGAACCAGACTCTCCGTGATTGCAAACCCATTCCCGCGATCGTGATGCACAATTTTGCCAAGTGGTATATATATATTTCCAGAACCAGTAGCTACTGGATTCACTTAGAAAATAACGAACTTCTTCTTCTCCAAAGCCCCTAGGCATCCATTGAAGCCATCCTTCACCAAAACATCTTGGGTTAGTAAATTTAACTCATTTCCTACATTTTTCATCTATAATTAATGAATTCCTAAGCCTAAAACATGCAAATTAGAGTAGAAAATCTGGAATATGGGTAGAGTTAGGCCCTTTTGAATTTTCTTGATTAAGACCTCGTTTTGGGGTCGAATTTGAAAATAAATTATATATTCGGGCTTGTGGGTGAATGGGTGACATGGTCTTGGTCCGAACCTTGTGTTTGGACCAAGCGGGCCTGGGGTAGAATTTTGATAATTTTGGAAGAATGCTAGGAAATGGATAATTAGGCCATGTAATTGAATCATTGAATCCTTATTGATATACTTGAGCTGATTATGTCTAGATAATGTCATTCCGGAGTTGAATTCTAAAGGAGAGGCGGTGTTAGAGGTTTGATTGCTATACTTTGGACCTGAGGTACGTGTTTGGCCTAACCTTAGCTGGAGGGAATAGCAGTTGAGTATTATTTGCTATTTGCTAATTGTCAAATACGATGTATAGGCATGGTGACAAGTATCTATACATTGGTGTCTAGCATGACCGTGAGTCCCTATATTGTGAATATTCCAATTTGTTGTAATTCCTATGCTTAATTGACGACCCCTTTATGATGTAAATGAGCATGTGAAGGAAATTGAAATCTTTAAACATCTTAGGAGCTAATAAGTGAGGCCATCCATGAACCTCCTAATCCTCTCCCTATCAGTAGGGACCAACTCGATGGCATGACGATCCAACTCCGAAAACCGCATCTCATACTACATCACTGATAGCTCCCTTTGATGCAGCTGCTAAAAATACCTGCGCTGCTCCTCCATGTGAGACTGGGGTACACACTTCTCCAAGAAGATAGTGGATAACTATTTCCAGGTGAAGGGTGCTGAACCAACAGGTCTACACCTCTCAAAAGACTCCCACCAAGTGAAAGCAGCACCAGAAAATTGAAAAGTAGCAAATGTGACCCCATTGGTCTCCAAAATCTCGGTAGTACGCAGCTGTAACGGCCCGGCCCGGCGTTCTAGGATTTTAGCCCATTCCCCCATTTCTGCTTCATTTTTATGTGGTTCAACTTCATTTATGTGTGTTGGGTCGGTTGGTTTGGGTTTAGAGTGGTCATGGTGAGCATCGAGGCAATTAGTCTCTCAAGGTAGCCTAATAGTTGAGAAAGTCAACTGAGAGTTGACTTATTGGTGAATGACCTCGGAATGCGGATTTTATGGCTTGGATAGCTTCGTTAGGTGATTTGGGACTTAGGAGTGTGATCAGAATATTAGTCTTGAATTGGCGAAAGTTAGTTTTTGGGGATTTTCGGTTGGTAGTGGAAAATAGGCGATCAAGGTCGGGATGGAATTTCAGAAGTTGGAACAGGTTTGTAATGTCATTTTGGATATGTCTGCAAAATTTCAGATTAATCAGAGGTGATTTGGTTGGTTTCAGCGTAGTTGGCGAATTTTAGGAGTTTCAAAGTTCTTAGGCTTGAATTTGATGAAAATTTGATGTTTTCGTGTTGTTTTTGGTGTTTCGAGGGCTGGACTAAGTTTGAATGATGTTATGGGATATGTTGGTATGTTTGGTTGAGGTCTCGAGGGCCTCGGGTGTGTTTCAGATGGTTAACGGACCAACTTTTGGCTTGAATACTTGGCAGATTGCTGCTGGTGTAAGGTTCTGGTTTCCTTCTACCCGATCGCGTGAGGATGTTTGCGATCGCGTAGGGTTAATTGGTGAGGCAGGATTTTTGTTAATCGCGATCGCGTGGAATGGTTTTTGATCGCGTGAGTTTGAGTGTTTGGTCAGTGCGAACACGTGGTCTTGTTTGCGATCGCATAGAGTTAAAGGGGCGCGTGGGTGAGTTGAGCTTGTTCTTCGCGATCGCGTGGAATGGTTTGCGATCGCGTGGGTTTAAGTCTTAATGAATCGCGATCGCGTGAGATTGTCTATGATCGCGTAAGGTAAATTGATGGGGCAGCAAGTTTGTTCATCGCGATCACGTGCCAAAGTTTGCGATCGCAGTGAAGGAATTATTTTAGCTGGGCAGAATGTTTAAAAGGCCGGAAGTGCGAATTTGGTTGTTATTTTCTCCATTGTTGCATGCGGACTTGAGAGCTTTTGAAATAGAATTAAAGGGGAATCAAGGGAAATCATCTGGAGGTAAGAATTTCAACTTCTTAACATGTTTCTATGTCAATTCTTGAGTGATTAAACCACAAAATTCTGGGCAAGGGGCTCGGGTTTGGCCGAATTTCGAGATTTTTGTTTAATTTGATGATTTTCAATTAGGTTGCGTTCCGTGAGTATATTTTAATGATGTTAACTGGTTTTGGCTAGATTCGGAGAAATCGGGAGCCAATTTGAGGGGCAAAATTATAGCGGACTAGTATTGTGGCCCGGTAGAGGTAAGTAATGGTTATAAATCTTGTCCTGAGAGTATGGAACCCCGGACTACATATTTCCTACTGATTTTGGAATGGCGCACATGTCGGATGATGAGTATATGGTGCGTACTAATTTTGGATTGAACTAGGTCCTCTCCGCGGAGACTAATGAGTGCATATTTACTCAAAATCTTATGTTAAATTATGTTCTAAAGATTTGTGAAATATTTGGGTATAAGCCGTGTTTGGGGCCTCGTGCCGATCTGTTTAGACCCTTTGAGGGCATTTTATTGTTTTTTTCCTCACTACCTGTTGATGGTTTTACTCAGCATCATTGTGCATACTGTTTTATTTGAAACTCAGCCTGATTTACACTACATGAGCATTAAAATTATTTTTTCGGGACGAGTACCCCGTTCTACTACTTTGCCCGAGGGGATTTTTGAGTGGTTCCACCGAGTGTGGCCGAGGGCCAAGAGTGATGGTGAGGATATGATATGCCATGAGGTGGCTTGATATTAGCGCTTGGGCTGAAGGAGCCCCTCCGGAGTCTGTACACACCCCCAGTTAGCGCACCGAGTGCGAGTGACGAGTGATTGGGAGGCATGAGTGACTGTGAGGTGCTGAGTGATTGTGAGGTGCTGAGGGATTGTGAGGCATGCCTGAGGGGCTGATTATGAAACATCTATTTGCCCGAGGGGCTACTGTGATTTTTCTGCATTCATTGCATACCAGATCCTTTGTTTTAAAGTTGTTAAAAATGTGCATTCTTTAAAGGGCTTTTTATGAAGTTGATTTTAAGACATGATGATTTCGTATATCTATGTTATACTACTGGAAAGTAAGGTTGTGAATATTGTGACTTAATGGCATTGATTTTATGTGTTTCTTGCTGCTCAGACCTGATTTATTTTCATTACTACTGAGTTGGCGTACTCACATTACTTCCTGCACCTAGTGTGCAGATTCAGGTGTTAGGGCAGAGTGAGTTGTATATCTGTTCTAGAGGTCCTTTGAGGTTGACAAGGTGGCTGCATGCGTCCACAATCCTGCTCCCTCTCTTGTTTAATATTATAGAATTTATTTTTGTTGAGTTGTATATTTATGTAGATGCTCATGACCAGTGACTCCGGGTTCTCGGGGGTGGTATTTAAATGTTCAGTATAGATTTATCTGTTTTATAAATGTTTGAATGAACTTTTATGGGTAATTGGTATAGTAAAAAAATGTAAAGAGGAAGCTTATTATGATTCGAGTTGGATTTTGGCTGTCCTAGTTCCATGATAGGCGCCATCACGACTGGCCTGGATTTGGGGTCGTGACAGTTTGGTATCAGAGCACTAGGTTACATAGGACTCACCGGTCATGAGCAGGTTTAGTAGAGTCATGCGGATTGGTATAGAGACGTCTGTACTTATCTTCGAGAGGCTGCGGAACCCTTAGTAAAATCTCACACTTTTAAAATTTTTGTCGTGCGAATCTAGTGTATTAAACCAAGAGTGTAACTCTTGAATTCCTTCCATGTATTCGAGCGCGCACGAGAGCGCCTGGTATCAGCTGTGCATCGATAGTTTTTGGCTTCCATTGGTGAGATGTGGTTTTGGCATGTTGGTAATGGGCCAGCCTGGAGGGCTTGAGGTCGGATTCATTCTGTGGCTTGATTGCTGAGATTTTCGTTGTGTGGGCACATGTAATTGGGGACTTGTATGTCCGTTCGTGTTCTGATTGATGAGAATTGGTGACTAGATGCCTATGTGGTGGGTGTGAATTGATGGTTCTATGTGTTCAGACTGTGAAATGTGTCGAAAGGGTTGGCTGGAAATGTGGTAAGATTTATTGAGTGTTTGATTTCTGTCTCGATTTGGTATATGGCCTGAGTTGTGAGTATGTTGGAAGACTTCTCATGTTGTGTAGTTGTGGAGTGAAGCGGATTCTCCGTTGGGTTATGAGTTCCTGGCAATGTCTTTTGAGTTGATCGTTTGCCCCAGTAATGTTTATGTATTTGATTGATGGTGTATTCCAGCCGTATTAGTGCTCCTGTTATTGTATTCATTGATGGCGTCCTAGCATATTCGCGTAGCCGGGAGTAGCATACTCAGTATATGGGATGGCATTATAAAGATTCAGGGAGGAAAGTCTCTATGCCAATTCTCTGAGAATGAAGTTTGGCTCAGTTTAGTAGCATTCTTAGGACACGTGGTGTCCAGTGAGGGTATCCATGTGGTCAGTCATGTGTGGGTAGAGCTTCCAGGAGCTTGAGATTTCTGTGACTGCCGCTCTAATGTTATTTTTGCCATCAACTTTAGGTTTTTACCGCATAATGTGGTGCCTCAAGGGTAGGCGTCGGTTGTGTTCAGATGCAGGAAGGTGTAGCGATTGCGTGATAGTTCTGGTCTTCAGAAGTGTATGGAGAGATAGCAGTTGAGGCTAAGTGGGAAGGGGTATCTCCTGCGAGTTGTCCTAGGGTGTGTAGTCCTTATGTAGTTCTGTAATAAGTTCTCTTCTACCAGTAAAAAATATATGTTGTAATTGGAGTTTAGATCACCGTGGGAGTTGGCGTGGCTATTGCGATGGTGGATGCAAGATTTGGCAATTGATTCGAGTGTTAGATGGTTTGGGTCATTTAAGCTTATGGAGGATTTAGTTGAATCCCACCACAGCATAGTGGCAGTGTTAATGTGTGGGCATAGTCTTGTTTGTCTTGATCCTTGGCTTTGAGCCAAGTGGGAGAGTTAGTTATTGATGAGTTGATTACATGATTATGCGTGGTATTTGTTTCAATTCGAGGTATATTGGTAAATCAGTCATGACCTGCAGGTATGGGATCTGGGAATGTCACGAGTAATGGAAATTTCTTCGATATAGGTTGTAATGTACTCTGTTGGGTATTTGGGTTCTATTGAATGATTTAGTGAAAATTTTAAAAGGGGTAGTGTGTGTGCAGCGTATGAATTTGCATGTGGTTTCAAGTGAGTGGATTAATTTCCTACTACGTTAGTGTGCAATGGGTTAGGTTGATTCTGTCTAATTGGTCAGTGTGATTGAGATTTACGTTAGAGGATGTCAAGACTTGTGGTATTCTACATATCGGTATCAGGAAGGTAAAGGTAATGTCTTTAGATTCGCAGGAAGTCCCTTGAGGGTAAGTAATTTGAATGTGGTACTTTTGGGGATAATTGGGAGAGAGTATTCGGCGACTTAGGAGCCTTAGATGGTATGGTTATATGCTTAGGTTGCGTGTGGTGAATCTGAGTTGCAAATTTGTGGTATTACGGCAGGAAGAAGTATCAATTTGAATGTAAGTCAGAAGAAGCTTGGGTAAATGGGGCGACCTGGTGGTAGGTCGGATTGGCATGGTAAGGGATACGATTAATTCTTTAGGTGTTCGTCAGGTGACGGGTTTTTTGGATGTTTCCTAGCAATGATCTTGGATTTTTGGTGGTCTGTGTAGTTTGGTTGAGTTAGAAGAGTTTAGTCCTGATGGTTTGGTATTGTGCAAATGGGATTTCGGATAGTTCTTGATGGTTTCTACCGCGATTAAGGGTGAATATTTTCTTGTGGCGTGTAGTAAGTCGTTTCTACATGGGATGAAATGGAAATTCTTGTCTAGTTGTGTGCGTAGTTGCTTGTAGCTCAGAAGGGACCATGGAGTCCCCGTATTTTTCCTAGGTTGGCATGGCGTGTGCGGTATGTTGGGTGGAGTTGAGATTTGCATATGTGAGGTCATAGTTCGGTTCTGGAAGGAAGGTCATGAACTCTTAAGCAGAATGGGCAGTTTCAGATGACTAGGTAGATGATATCACTAATGGGTGCGACTTGATGAGGGTATATATTTCAGAAAGAGCAATGTGTTTGAATTAAGGGTACTTCATTGGTATCGCGGCGCCCTATTGTTGGATCGACTGTTGATATTCAAGGTTGCTTGGTAAACAGAAGGATGATAGGAGTATACCATGTGGAATGTGTGAGGATTTGGGATGTGTTATGTATTCGAGCGGTAGAGTTGTGATCAGATATGGTAATCCGTACGTTTCATGGATTGCGAGACTGAGAGTTCTCATAAACATGATATTTTGTGGAAGTAAACTGTGAAGAGGAGAGCTAAACTAGTCGGATGTTTGTATGTACCATGATTCTGTCATTATGAACCTTTCGGTAAGTTGTCTATATGTTGTGGCTGATCAGAGTTTACTTAAGATCACTAGTAGGCTAATATGGGTGTGTGTTCTGCACCGGGTCGAAATTGTTGGCTTTGAGTTTCTAGTATTGAGAAATGCACCATGCGATTGTGATTAAGTTGTTTATGTTCTGGAGTGATCTATGAGTTACCCCTTCGGTATTGCGAGGAGTGGTGATTATTGGTTATATGCACATATGGTGCGATTCTAATTGGGCTTTATAGCTAGATTTGAGTAAGGTAAGTAATTGGGTGTTGCGGGATTGAGACATGTTGGTTATATACCTTCTGTTTCGGGTGGCATGGTATCGTCCGGTTTTCCCCTGTGGATAGGGCAATGCACTTTAGGTACTTGATGTCGAATTTCGAGTGGTTATTGATTTTTGGGAAAGGTGTCTTGAAATATTCCAAGTGGACCAGCGGTTGGATGAGATCGCAGTGTAGCGGAGTTATGTAAGGGTATGACCTTTGGTATTTGATTCATGTGTTTCTGATTTTTACGGTGTGTGCCAGGCTGTTAGTATGATAAGGTGATGCTAATTGTTAATGGCAGGATAGTCCCCTCGTGTGGATCTTTTATATAATTTGATTATATTGGGAAGTTGTTGTTAAGTACCCAAGTTGCACAAGTTTTGGCTTCGAATTTTATCGATGTGTCGAATGGTTAGTGTCATGTCTTCAGGGTGATTGTGATAGATGAGAGGGGGTCATCGGACCTAGAATCAATATTTTGGAATTTTCTACAGCATAGTGGGAAGGATAAATATCGGGAGTCGGCTTCGAAATCCGCTATAATTCCTGTTGGGAAGGGATTGTTTCATGTCTGGCTGATCGGACGAATGGTTGTTAGTTCTACATGCTTCTTTCATCATCGACAGTGTATGGAAGTGTTAGAGCGAGGCATTTCTTGATAAGAGGTGGTGTACCGGTATTGGGTTGTTCTGAGTAGATATTGTGGTTAAAGAGTTATTGCTATGAGTGTTTGAGTCACGCGGTGTATTATGTGATTTCATCTGGGGTACGTATAAGGCTTTGATTCAGCATGTTCAGGCTTGTTCAGTTTATAATTATGGAAATTTTGATCTTATATATCATTTCAGAACCGGGAATTTGGTTTTAAGGTTATGGGCCAGGATTTGGATTTCGAAATTTCAACGCTATTGTGCTATAGGACCTATATAAGATAGGGTGACGTGGGATCACCTATGGGTATGTGCATGGTAAGATGCGTAACAGTTTGATAATGTTGGGGGAACAACTCTTGGCACGTTCGAGGACGAACATATGTTTAAGTGGGGGAGGATGTAACGGCCCGGCCGGTGGTTCCGAGAGTTTAACCTGTTTCCCCTATTTCTGCTTCATTTTTATGTGATTCAGCTTCATTTATGTGTGATGGGTCGGTTGGTTCGGGTTCAGAGTGGTCATGGTGAGCATTGAGGCAATTAGTCTCTCAAGGTAGCCTAATAGTTGAGAAAGTCTGGGAGTTGACTTATTAGTTAACGACCTCGGAATGCGGATTTTATGGCTCGGATAGCTTCGTTAGGTGATTTGGGACTTAGGAGTGTGTTCAGGATATTTTTGTGATGTCCGGTGTAGAATTAGGCTTGAATTGGCGAAAGTTAGTTTTTGGCGATTTTCGGTCCGCAGTGGAAAATAGGTGATTGAGGTCGGGATGGAATTCCGGAAGTCGGAACAGGTTCCTAATGTCATATTGGATATGTCTGCAAAATTTCAGATTAATCGGAGGTAATTTGGTTGGTTTCGGCATAGTTGGCGAGTTTTAGGAGTTTCAAAGTTCTTAGGCTTGAATTTGATGAAAATTTGGTGTTTTCGTGTTGTTTTTAGTTTTTCGAGGGCTCGACTAAGTTTGAATTAAGTTATGGGATATGTTGGTATGTTTTGTTGAGGCCCCGAGGGCCTCAGGTGTGTTTCGAATGGTTAACGGACCAACTTTTGGCTTGAATTCTTGGCAGATTGCTGCTGGTGTAAGGTTCTGGTTTCCTTCTATGCGATCGTGTGAGGATATTTGCGATCGCGTAGGGTTAATTGGAGAGGCAGGATTTTTATTAATCGCGATCGCGTGGAATGGTTTGTGATCGCGTGAGTATGAGTGTTTGGTCAGTGCGATCGCGTGGTCTTGTTTACGATCACATAGAGTTAAAGGGGCGCCTGGGTGAGTTGAGCTTGTTCTTCACGATTGCGTGGAATGGCTTGCGATAGCGTGGGTTTAAGTCTTGATGAATCGAGATCGCGTGAGGTTGTCTACAATCGCGTAAGGTAAATTGATGGGCAGCAAGTTTATTCTTCGTGATCGCGTGCCAAAGTTTGCGATCGCAGTGAAGGAATTATTTTAGCTGGGCATAATGTTTAAAAGGCCGGAAGTGCGAATTTGGTTGTTATTTTCTCCATTGTTGCATGCGGACTTGAGAGCTTTAGAAATATAATTGAAGGGGAATCAAGGGAAATCATCTGTAGGTAAGAATTTCAACTTCTTAACACCTTTCTATGTCAATTCTTGAGTGATTAAACCACAAAATTCTGGAAATTTAGCCAAAGTTGGGAAAGAAGGGTGCATGGAATTTTTTTTTTTTTTGAGGATTTGAGTGAGCAATTGTAGTCCGATTTTAGTGTTCTTGGTATGCATAGAATCATGGGAGGATGCGGATTCTAAGGATGTAAAAATTATTGAATTCCGACATGTGGACCCAGGGCTCGGGTTTGGCCGAATTTCGAGATTTTTGTTTAATTTGATGATTTTCGATTGGGTTGTGTTCCATGAGTATATTTTAATGTTAACTGGTTTTGGCTAGATTCGGAGAAATCGGGAGCCAATTTGAGGGGCAAAAGCATAGCGTACTAGTGTTGTGTCCCGATAGAGGTAAGTAATGGTTATAAATCTTGTCCTGAGGGTATGGAACCCCAGACTACATATTTCCTAGAGATTTTGGAGTGGCGCACATGTCGGATGACGAGTATGTGGCGCGTACTAATTTTTTGATTGAACTAGGTCCTCTCCGCAGCGACTAATGACTTGCATATTTACTGAAAATCTTATGTCAAATTATGTTCTAAAGATTTGTCAAATTTTTGGCCTATAAGTAGTGTTTGGGGCCTCGTGCCGATCTGTTTAGACCATTTGAGGGCGTTTTACTGCTGTTTTCCTCACTACCTGTTGATGGTATTACTCAGCATCATTGTGCATACTGTTTTATTTGAAACTCAGCCTGATTTACACTACATGAGCATTAAAATGATGTTTTCGGGTCTAGTACCCCGTTCTACTACTTCGCCCGAGGGGCTTTTCGAGTTATTCCACCGAGTGTGGCCGAAGGCCAAGAGTGATGGTAAGGATATGATACACCACGAGGTGGCTTGATATTAGCGCTTGGGCTGAAGGAGCCCCTCCGGAGTCTGTACACACCCCCAGTGAGCACACCGAGTGCGAGTGACGAGTGATTGGGCAGCATGAATGACTGTGAGGTGCTGAGTGATTGTGAGGTGCTGAGGGATTGTGAGGCATGCCCGAGGGGCTGATTATGAAACATGTTTT
>ML374825.1:0-14878 GCA_005239525.1 Nicotiana knightiana | reverse complement strand
TACTAAGTGCGAGTGACGAGTGATTGGGCAGCATGAATGACTGTGAGGTGCTGAGTGATTGTGAGGTGCTGAGGGATTGTGAGGCATGCCCGAGGGGCTGATTATGAAACATGTTTTTGCCCGAGGAGCTACTATGATTTTTTTGCATTCATTGCATACCAGATCCTTTGTTTTAAAGTTGTTAAAAATGTGCATTATTTATAGGGCTTTTTATGAATTTGATTTTAAGACATGATGATTTCGTATATCTATGTTATACTACTGGAAAGTAAGGCTGTGAATATTGTGACTTGATGGCATTGATTTTATGTGTTTCTTGCTGCTCAGACCTGATTTATTTTCATTACTACTGAGTTGGCATACTCACATTACTACCTGCACCTTGTGTGTAGATTCAGGTGTTAAGGCAGAGTGAGTTGTATATCTGTTCCAGAGGTCCTCGGAGGTTGACAAGGTGGCTGCATGCATCCGCATTCCTTCTCCCTCTCTTGTTTAATATTATAGAATTTATTTTCATCGAGTTGTATATTTATGTACTCATGACCAGTGACTCCGGGTTCTCGAGGGTGGTATTTAAATATTCAGTATAGATTTATCTGTTTTATAAATGTTTAAAGGAACTTTTATGTGTAATCAGTATAGTAAAAAAATGTTAAAAGGAAGATTATTATGATTCGAGTTGGGTTTTGGCTGGCCTAGTTCCATGATAAGCGCCATCACGATTGGCCTGGATTTGGGGTCGTGACAGCAGCATCCTCTGGCACTTATCCTGAAAACCCAGGGCATCCTCGCCCTCAGCAACACTGAATGTCGGATACTGAAGTCTACTAAATCTCTCCAACCTACACTGCTCATCATCTGCCATAGCTGGAACCACGAAGTCCTGAACTGGAGCAACTGGTTGTGCTGGAACTTTCCCCGGTGTCTGAAGGCTCTGAGTAACTTGCTCAAGTGTTGGGGCAGCTGGAGTCTGAGTGCCTCCCCCGGCCTGAGCAAGGATGGTACACATAGTCATGATCTGAGCAAAGGTCTGTTGAATAGCTGGAATAACAAAAGGCACTGCCGGTGCCTGGGCCTGTACTACTGGAGTATCTGCGGCATGAATTTGATCCTGAACAGTAGGGGGATCAACTGGTACTACCCTAGCTGCTGCACGGGCTGGCCCCTACATATACAACAACCTCGGCCTCGACCTCGATCTCTCGCTGGTCTAGCTGGTGGCTGATCACCCTGATCGGTAGCGCGAGTCCTCACGATCAGTGAGCGAATGAAAGAACAAAATTTTAGATTTCCAGAATAAACAAAATGGCACGACAAAATTCAATAAAAATGAGATTGTTCCTAAGGGTTCCGCAACCTCTCGAAGATAAGTACAGACATCTCCGCACCGATCCGCAAGACTCTTCTAAACCTGTTCATGACCGTTGAGTCCTATGTAACCTAGGCTCTGATACCAACTTGTCACGACCCCAAATCCTAAACTGGCCGTGATGGCGCCTATCGTGGAACTAGGCTAGACAACATTCACATATTTAAAGTTTCTTTCCAAAATCCCAACTCATTTTCAACATTTCTTAGACGTAAGTAAATTACTGAATCTATTAAGCAAAAAAAATAGTCAAATAGTCTAAAACCAACCCCAGGATCCGGAGTCAACATGTCATGAGCATCTAAGGAGTATACCAAAAATTCTACTATTACAACACAAAACCTCGGAATGAAGAACTAGGTACAAAATAAGAAAGGGAAAACAAAGATGTTGCGGACACTGAACAACTACCTCTATATCCCGACTCCGGCTCCACACGTAAGTAGATGACTAATGCTCGGTATCAGCACCTGTATCTGCACACAGGGGTGCAGGGGGTAATGTGAGTACGCCAACTCAGTAGTAATGAAAATAAATCAAGTCTAAGCAGTAAGAAACACAATGGATCAAATCATCAATTCACAATAAGCACAGCGTTTCTTTCCAACAGTGTATACATTAAATCAACATGCTTTAAAAGCCAACTTCAGTAAAAATCCTTTGAAAAGTTTGATTTCCAACAATTTCAGATAAATACCCAAAGAGCTTAGTGTAAAATGAAATAAATCATAAATAGCCCCTCAGGCCAAAACATGTATCATAAATCGCCCCTCGGGAAAATCATCACACAGAATAAGTTGCTCAGCATGCCTCAATATCACACAGTATCAGCCTCTCGGGCAACCTCACCGTCACTCATGCCTCCCAATCGCTCGTCACTCGACACTCGACACTCGCACTTAGTAGGTACCTGCGCTAACTAGGAGTGTGTATAGACTCCAGAGGGGCTCCTACAACCCAAGCACTAATATCAAGCCACCTCGTGGCATATCATATCCTCACAATCAGGCCCTCGGCCTCACTTAGTCAGAAACTCTCAAAAGCCTCTCGGGCGTATCATCAAAACGAGGTACTCGACCCAAAACTTCATTTTTATATCTCAAAATAGAGTTTATAAGGCTGAGTTTCGAAATCTGTTAAACATAACATGACTGAGTGTAAATCATAAGTCAACACAGTGAGGAAAATAGCAGTAAAAGCCCCCAAGGGATCTAAACAAGTCGGCACGAGGCACAAAACATGACTCATAGCCCAAATACAGCAATAGTTTTTAGAATACAATTTAACATATGATTTAGAGTAAAAATACGCAACTCAATAGTTGCCGCGGAGAGGACCAAGTCCAATCCAAAAACCAGTGCATGCCACATACTCGTCATCCGACATGTAGGTCATTCTAAAAATAGTGAGAAATACGAAGTCCGGGGTTTCATAATACTTACCTCTACCGGGCCACAATACTAATCCACGATGCTCTTGCCCCTCAAATCGGCTCCCAATTGATCCAAATCTAACCAAAACCAGATTAACATCATCAATATACGCTAAAGGAACAAAACCCAATCGAAAGCTATCAATTTTAAGCACAATTCTCGAAATTGGCCAAACCCAAGCCCCGGGCCCACGTCTCGGAATTCGATAAATTTTACATCACTAGAATCCTCATCCTCCCAGGATTCTATACGTACCAGGAACACCAATATTGGACCACAATTGCCCACTCAAATCATCAAAAGAAATTTCCAATTCTCATGCACCTAATCTCCCCAATTTTGGGTTTAAATTCAACAAATTTTCGGTTTAATTACTTATAAAATGACGTAGAATCGAGTTATGAAGTCGAAAATCTTACCTCCGAGTGATTCCCTTCGATTTCCTCTTCAAACCCTCTCAAAGAGCTCCAAACCCGTTCAAAAATGGAGGAAAAATGGACTCAATTCGCAAAATGGCCTTTTAAAACATTCTGCCTAACACTAAATATTAACTCACTGTGATCACGGGACCACCCACACGATCGCGAAGAACAAACGTACTGCCTCCAAATTTTACCCATTGTGATCACACCATACCCCACACGATCGCGAAGCTTCGACTCCCTAATCTATGCGGTCGCGTACCCATTCAAGCGGTCGCGAAGAACAATTGCAACAACCCCACGCGCCCCCTTTTTCTTCTACGTGAACGCACAAGGAACCACGCGAACGCACTGCTCTGGCTGCCCAACCTATGTGATCGCAAACCTCATAACGTGATCGCATAGAACAACTATGCGTGCCTCCAACTTTACTCTACGCGATTGCAGATGAACTCACGCGATTGCAATGAAGAAACCACTGCTGCTAAAACACCAGAAAAACCAGCAATCTCCCAAAGACCAAAAGTGCCTGTTTGAGCATCTGAAACACACCCGAGGCCCCCGGGACCTCAACCAATCCTACCAACATACCCTATAACATCATTCAAACTTAGTCAAGACTTCGAAACACCAAAAACAATGCAATAACACCAAAATTACATCAAATTCAAGCTTATGAACTTTGGAACTTCTAAATTTTGCCAATGATGCTGAAACCAAGCAAAACACATCCGATGGACCTGAAAATTTGCACACATATCCAAATTGACATTATGAACCTGCTCCAACTTCCGAAATTCCATTTCGACCTCGATAGTCTATTTTCCACTGCGGAAATCGCCAAAAACTAACTTTCGCCAATTCAAGCCTAATTTTACACCAAATATCAAGACTTCATTCTGAACACACTCCTAAGTCCAAAATCACCTAATGAAGCTATCCGAGCAACAAAATCCTCATTTTGAGGTCGTTTACTAATAAGCCAACTCCCAGTTGACTTTTTCAACTATTAAGCTAATTTAAGAGACTAAGTGTCTCAGTTCTCATCACGACGACTCCGAACCTGAACCAACCGACCCAACACAACATAAATAGGCTAAGAATATACGATAAAGCAGAAACGGGAGAAATGGGGATAATCTCACGTAACGACTGGCCGGGTGATTACAAACCCACTCCCACATGTCCACCTTTTTTGCTCCTCCCTACATATATATTACCCTTATTGCTCATGTTGTGGCGTGCAACCCTATCCCACCTGTCACCCTTATCACTCATTGTTGCAGCGTGCAACCCGCTCCCACTAGAAAATCACATCTCTTTATTTATAAAAAGGATTTTCACAATTCAGGTTAAAGCCTTTCACAATATTTATGTTCTAACAATTTTAAATAGAACAAGTTTTACTTTAAATAACAGTAAGAGAAAAATATGAAATAATGACAATAAAACAATGAGTGCTCCAGCCTTTAATTTATAAACAGTAAAACATGAATATTCTCCATTATCGCTCCTTGTTGTGGCGTGCAACCCGATCCAACCTGTCAACCCTTATTGCTCCTCCCTATATATATATCACCCTTATTTCTCCTATTGGGGCGTGCAAACTTATCCCACCTGTCCACCCTTATTACTCCTTGTTGTGGCGTGCAACCCGCTCCCACCAGACAAATCACATTTCATCTCTTTATTTATAATAAAGTTTCACAAATAAGATTCCAAACCTTTCACAATACTTAAATCTCATTTATCATAAACAGGAAATTGTACTATTCAGAAACTTCACCAATTATCACTGCACAGCGCAACCAACCAAAATATATAATGTAACACTGACAACCAACTCAATATTTATGAATCATAACAAAACCAAGGGAATACCCAACACTTAAAAAATAATTGAAATAATACTTAACAATAAGTTAACGAATCCAAATAGACATATAACCATCAATGTTCATAAAACAACTAAGTCAGGAAGCAAATAATTGGAAACGGGGAAGGGAGAATATTAATCAGATAATTTGGTAGTGCATAGGTACTCGTCACCTCACCTATACACCACACACATGAAAATTCACATAGCAATCAAGTTGGGGATTCTTATTCTCTGAAGTCAAGGTTAAACCAAGCACTTACCTCAATTTCACAAGCAAATCACTACTATAGCACAAATTTTCCTTTAGAATTTTCCTTTAATCACAATTGGTTCAATATCATTAATTATAGCTTAAAGGAATCAACTTTATGGAAAAAAATATTGATTTACTATGTTTTATTATCAAAATACAAAATTCGACCCTGGACCGCTTGGTCTAAACTCGAGGTTCAGACCTAAACTCGTTTACCCAATCTTCCCCGAGCCCGGATATACAATTGGTTTTGGAATCTGACCTCAGTTCGAGGTCTAAATCCCCTAATTTTGAATTTCCTAAGTTCAACCCAAAAACCCCAAGTTTTACCATGAAAACTCTAATTTTTGGTTGAAATCTTGTTATAATTTGTTAAAGAATGAAAGGAATTAGTTAGAGATCACTTACCAATGATTTCGAGAAGTTTGGGTCTTTGGAAAATTGCCTATGGAGTTTTAGGGTTTGAGAGAATTGAAAAAGAAGTGAAAAACCCGTCTAAAATATGATTTAACAGGGTGCAGATCTTGCATTGTGAACTGGGATTTGCATTTGCAAACCCTTCAATTTTGGGCAGTCATCACATTTGCGATAAATTTGTCGCATTTGCCACATTTTGCTTCCTCGCTTTTGCAAACATGAATCTTGCATTTGCGTGATCTGGGGCTAGCCCAAGACTTCGCAAATGCGAAGCCTGATCTCGCAAATGCGAAGCCTGATCTCGCAAATGCGAGATCAGAGGCCTGCAACACCAAATTTTCAGCTGTGATGAAATTTTCTAAGTCTAGCCACTCCGTAGCCTACCCGAAACTCACACGAGACCTCGGGGCTCCAAACCAAACATGCACGCATGTTTAAAAATATCATAGAACTTGCTCGTGCAATCAAATCATCAAAATAACATCAAAATCTACAAATTTAACCTCAAAACTCCATATTTCCTCAAGAACACTCAAATTTCTAACTTTTCAACCAGACATCTGAATCACGTCAAACCAGCTCCGATTCTCATCAAATTTCACAGATAGGACTTAAATATCATAACAAATATTTTTTCGAGATCCGGAAGCAAAATACGGGCCCGATACCAATAATTTCACATATGATTTCATTTATTTATTTCTTGTAATAACTAGCTAAACAATTTTTCTTCAAAAATTGTTTTTAAGGCTAGGGACCACGGAGTACAATTCATGGCATACGTCCAAGTCCCATATTTTATTGCGGGACCTCCCGGGATCGTCGGAATACAAATCCGAATCCATTTACTCAAAATGTTGACCAAAGTCAACTAAAAAAAATTTTAACTCTAGAAATTACTATTTCTCATATTTTCACCTAAAAGCTTTCCGGTTTCATGCCCGGACTATGAACGTAAATCGAGGTGATTAAAGTTAGTCTTTTATGGATAATTAGCCTAGAATTGGGTCTTAATTCATTAAATGACCCCTTTGGATCATCACAGGAAGATAGTCAAAATATCAGTTCAGAAGAAACTCTACAAGCACAAGGGCATGGAGCTAAGTAACTACAGATAATTATAGGCGAAGAAAGACATCAAAAATTCCATCGAGTATACGATGTAATAAGCTCGCAGCTTTACAAGAGTCAGAGTGTCCTCCCTAAGTACTACAATGAAAGACTAGCTGAGGAAATAAGGAAGAAGGCTTCAACCTAAGCATAGTAACTTGTGCACTCCATAAGAAAGTGGGACCTACCATGAATACTGAACGGGAAGTAAAGTCAAATTTAATATTCGAGATCATATGAGTTGCACGAAAATTTCGGCATGTGTGGTAACTAAGATAAGCTAAGTATGCACGCAACAAAGGGGCAGAACGACCATGAAAAGTAATAGCTTACATTTAAAGAAAAGCTAAGAAGGAACAAAAGGAATTATTTGATCAATGATATAGAGTTAGTTACATTATTAATGCACTTAAGATTTTGGAGTATTATCCATGCAGCATATATGTTGACAATCATACAGTCGTAGAAGACTCCGATATAAGTTAAAAAAAAGAATTGAGTCCAGGTCATAGACAAAGGATTGAATTGTTAAAAGATTGTATCATGGATATTCCATAGCATCCATGAAAGGCTAAAGTAATAACTAATACCATGGGCTGCAGATCGGAAAATAGCATAAGCCTACATAAAAGTTGATCAGAGGGAAGAGGAAACTAAAGAGTTACATCAACTAAGTAAATCAGGAGTGTGGTATAAACTGAAGTAAGAGTTATGGTATAATATGACCTACTTAGATGTAGTAAAGCCTATAGGTTCCCAGAGGGACAACATGGCATAGTTATGCATATGTTCACAAAGTGAGACCTAGAGATTGGCTAAAAGTTGGAGGAAAGAGTCGCATAGGTGCAAATACAAGGAAAAAGTCGTATAGTCTGCATGACAAAAGGTAGCAACAGTTACGAGATGGGAAGAATTTCGACCACAAGTCGTGGTGTGAGAAAGAGGCCTAAAGGGGGGAATGCCTTGGCCTTTGGATTTATTCAAAGAACAGTTGCCTAGCTGGCAAGAAGAGTACTAAAATATTAGGAAGACATAGGTTATTAAAATGATAACTGCATCAGTCAACATTCGAGGATGAATGTTCCAAAGGGGGGAATTATGTTGCACCCCCTAGTATTCGTTACATCCTGCATTTTGTACATTTAAGTTTAGACTCGAGAATAAGCTTATTTTTGAGGTTATAAGAATGTGTTCCATTTATAACACGCGATAAGTAAGTGTCGTGAAGATTAAAGGGTAAACGAATCAAAGAAAATGAGTTTCGTTGAAGGTTTCCAATTTGGGATCAAATATGATCTGAACTATAATACTCGGTATTTATGGACTTGTGCCATACAAGGTACCACATGACGATGATAGTAAGGCATATAAAGTGTGTTAATGTGAGTAGTATTTTAAGAAATTTGAGATAATTCTTCATTATGTGGATAATTGGGTAGTTATTAATTTTTAGTGAGAAATTAACTAGTTAAATTAGCATATTTGGATAGGCTTAATAAGCCCCAGCATGGAAGCAAGTAAATCTGGATAAAGCCCAAGTAAATGACTTTTACACCATGTAGCAAGGTGGCACTTTTAAAGGAATTTGTGGCCAAGTAATCTCTAAAGTGGGGCCCACACCCACTAAGCTTAAAAACCTATCTAAATCACTTAAGGGGGATATATATATATATATATATATATCTACAATGTAAGGAAGAGAGCTTCAACAATGCAGACAGGACTAATTAATATTATAACAACGTGAACTTGTTGTTCTAAGGGAGTACGGTACAATCTGTCTCAAGAATATCATACAGATTTTTCCCTACTTTGATCCACCGTGACATGTTTTTTTCACGTTTGACGGGTGTTGGAAGGATTGTCAAGAGAATCAGCTTAGGTACGTTAAGGCTATTCCTTCTTTCCATTTGGCGTGATCCATACGACACAAACGAAACAAGCAAGTGTACAAATTTCATAAATGACTCCATCCATAGAAGTATTAGAGGTGCCTATGTTCTTGAATTCCCATGTGTCTTATTATTACATCTTTTATTTATGGGGCTCAGAAAATATGTAAGCTGATAAAGTTTATTTCATGATATTAATCGAAGGCATATTGATCTTGTGACATACTGAAAGTTCTTACGGATTTACTTCATTATGCATTACATTCATTTATACATGTACATTGACCCATGACCAGATGGCGTTATATACACGTATATTATATGTATATGGGGTATGGGAAAAGGTTACGTTGTTATATATGCACCACCACCTGATCATCTGGTATACGTTGATGATTTTGCCCACAGTGGCCGAGATGATATGATGGGATACCCTCATAGGCTTGATGATGTTATTTACGCATATACCTATGCATGGTATGACATTTATACGCATATGAATGACACTATAAATATGAAATGATTCACAGAGCTATTCAGACCTACATGTTGAGTCTTTTACTCCATGTTTCTCTCATATCTTTTATTTACTAAAGTTCATTCCTTACATACTTGGTACATTATTTTTGCTGACGTCCCTTTTGTGTGGGGACACTGCATTTCATGCCCGCAGGTCCCAATAGACAGATTGAGAGTCCTCCAAGTAGGCTATCAGCTCAGTAGAAGGTGTTGGTGCACTCCATTTGCTCCGGAGTTATTTATTTGGTCAGTATGATTTAGACATGTATTGATTGGTATGGAGGTACCTTGTCCTTACCTTTATAGTATTTACCTACTCTTGGAAGCTTGTAGACATATGTCATGTACGCGAAAAATTGTATGGCTTTGTTGGCCTATGTTCAGTTTACGAGTGATCATTTTGGTTTTATAGGCCCGTATGTCATATGTATAAGTTTGTATTACATATTGGGTCGTCCTACGTCGAGTATTCCCTTATGTTTGATTCTAATTATCTCACGGAAGCCTTTATGTCTCATTTACCTATAATAGTATGATACGAAAGGATACGTTACGTTGGTACTCGGTTAATTAAGGTACAGGGTGCCCATCGCGGCCCATCGGTTTGGGTCGTGAAATACCCACACTTAGTTTAATGTAGTCAATATTGTAGACTACTCACACTTTATTCAATGTAGTCAACATTGAACTAATAAAGCATTAATGAAAGATTCTAGAAACTAGGTTAATAACAGACACTAGCTTGGGCTACTGAAATTCCTCCTTGTTGGGGTTTTTGGCCCCATTTCACCTCCCTTCATACTTCAATTTAGGCATCCAAGTAGTTGTAAGACTTGTCCAAAATATCTTCTGCGGGATGGAGCTCGTCTCTCACCATAAGATATCTTTTAATTGCTATTTAAAGCGCATTGAGCTTGTATTGAAACTTCTTCATTTGAGATCATGTCATGGACCTTCTAAAACTTCATCCTTGTCCTTTAATGATGCTGAGCTTCCATTGTTTCTTTCATTATCCCATTCTCAAAGAAGATTCAAAGGATTATAATAATTGCTCCTCCAATGAAGTTGAGCTTCCATGGTTGCTATCATTATTTTTCTGTGATACATTGACATATGAAAACTTGAGCAGATTGATGACTGATCTTGGGCCATAGATCCGTGTTGGCATTGATAGTGAGGTGAAATGTACACTAGGCCCCATGTTGGGCTAAGTGATATTGACAATGAGCTGACACGTGCGGCATGCCCCATATTGGGCTGACTGATATTGATCACTAACTTAGATCCAATCAGCACTTGGGTTAGGACCAATCCTTCGGAAGTCAGGTATTATCATGTGGGTGTAGGGACACAGGTTATATAAATGCTTGGTGAGGGACTTATGTTAGGCACCCGTATAGTGGTGAGTGTATATGTGCGTGTGTGAGTGAGATGATCCATAGGAATTTTACCCGGCACCGTGAGAGTACTAAGAGTGTGATTCAGGGGCATTGAGCCAGGCACCGTGAGAGTGCTGAGAGTACGACTGATTGGTACCTGTTCAAGGTAGTATGAATGTGCCGAGGTTTGCTTATACTTGATGATTTAGCTGTGAAATTTTTGATGTGGCATGTATATTTGACATGTAGGCACAAAGTTGTATTTTCCTCGTGCTGTAGTATTGGATATCTCCAATTGATTTTTAGAGCTCCAAATCACAGTTTACCTTGATAAATCTCTACGTGATTTTTGAAGAAAAAATCGATGCCTTGACTTATTTACCTGAAAAGCATACCTATTTCTCTTAGTATTGTGTTAGAGTTGAAATTGTTATTATTTGAATTGTGTTTCCCCTACATGTTATTATCCTTCTATTATTGTTGTTGTTGTTGGCTATGGAATGTGAGCATCAAACCTTGCCAAGGTCGTCACTACTTTCGGCTCGAGGTTAGGTTTGTTGCTTATTGAGTACATGGGATCGGTTGCACTAAAACTACACTTTGTACTTTATGTGCAGATCTAGGTGTTGCTGATCGTGGTAGTTGCTCATGAGCCAGATCCGGACTAGTTGGAGATTTCAAGATAGCATTGTTGTTCCATTCGCAGGCCTTGATGTCCCCTCCTTTATCTTATGTTCTTACTATTCAGTCTTCCAGACAGTATTGTATTTTATTCTATAGAGGTCATGCACTTGATGACACCAGACTTTAGGAAGGTTAAAAATTGTATCACTATTTTGACTTTATTAAATTATATAATTTTTCTATTTAGTACTCTTATCAAATTTTATTTATACATATTGGTTGTTGGCTTACCTAGCAATTAGAGTTAGGCACAATCACGGCTCCGATAGGATTTTGGATCGTGACAAGTTGGTATTATAGCATTAGGTTTCATAGTTCTCACGAGTCATGACCAGGCCTAGTAGAGTCTTGCGGATTAGTAGGGAGACATCTGTACTTATTTTTGAGAGGCTATAGGGTTGTTAGTAAACTTTCGCTTTACTTAATTCCTTATCATACGACTTTATCTTGGCTTGAAGCCAATATCTTCTGTTCTGTCCCATTCGCCTATACACGATGTTGAGTACTCGATGTCAGTTGGGAACCTACGAGTTGTGATGATGATATAGATGTGGTGCGGGATGTCTTTCCCCGTGCTATTGGCTTAAACTACTACTCTCACTTTGCCGATGAGTTTTCGTCTATTGAAGCCCTAGCGTATGTGTTTTCCATGAGTTCGGCTCCTTGTACAATGTATTGTAATGATTCATGCATTGGTCTTAATGTAGTATTACTGCAGAATGGAAGGGTGATCACTTATGATTGCAGCAGTCGTAGCCCCATGAAAAGGACTATCTGGTTCATGATTTAGAGTTTGGCATTTGTCAATTGAAGGCGAGGCAATTAGGCTATGGATGTTCAGGCCCTGGTCGATAGATTTGCTAGATTGGGTATTTTTGAGTTTAGTGGAGTTCTTGCTGGGGTTGATGTGGATTCATCCTTGTTTCACCGCATTAAGGACCGTTAATATGATGGCTTCTATTTGCACATTTTAAGGTACACGGTGTTTTGAGGTAGGACTAAGGAGGTGGTTCTTGATGATAAGCTATAATATCATGTTTTAATCGCTTGTTACACTCGAATTTACTACACTTTAATAGAGTTTGTGCTTTAATCGATAGTGTTATGTGCTAATTGTGTATTTTATGCTTTGTAGGAGGATTCTGAGCTATGTAGATGTTATGGAATGAATTCAACTGATTGGAGCTTTGAATTTTTAGTAAAAGCCCAAGGGAATAAGACGGGATCGTGTTCGGGGCTCGAAAACCACATCTCGGTATCAAAAAGTCAAGAAAAATCCATAGTCAGAGAAACCCCCACTGTCGCGGTGCGTGGTGTGCCACGTTAAACCATTTTTCCCGCAGCCTGCCATTTTTCCCTATGCGGCGTGCCTGTGCAATTTTTACAAAGTATTTCCAAATTCGCGTAGAAAAAGGTGCTTTCGTCTGGGCCCGACCATACTTAGTATAAATACATGGGAAAACAGTATTTTGGGACTTTTCGCACATCATAAACCTAAGAAGGACAAAAAGGAGGTGGAGAGGAAGACCTCAAGGATTTCATCATTCAATCCTCACTTAATACACGGGTTTTCATTGTTTTTCATTTTTCTTTAACTTGAACATTGTTATGATGAATTGTTCCATATCATGGAGTAGTTCTTTTTAGGGTTTGATGAATTTGGTGTATTGATACTTGTTTGTGGATAATTAACTCTAGTTGTATGTATGGAATCGTTCTGGATGTTTTAACTGTTGCATCTTTATTTAGTTGTTCATGTAATTGAGAGAGGCATAACTTGTGATATTGTTGCATTATATTTTGTTGGTTGAAGTCATTGATTCTTCTTAGTAATCGGAAGAGGCTAGTTCAATTGTTGATTAAACTTAGTTAGGAGGATAATCGAGAGAGGTTCTCCTAAAGACCAATCCATTACGAATTCTTGCGTATCTTCACGTACTTAAAATTGGTTCATCTTCTGAGGTTGAAACTTAATCGAGAGAGGAGTTTCTACTAATAACCAAGTATTTTTGAGAGACTCACTTGAAAATTAGAAGTAAATTATCTAGAGTTAAATCCCAAACATTTGTCTTACACCTATCCTATCAACCCTATCTTTTCCTAATTGATATCTTCCTTTGCTTATTATTTGTGCCGATTGTCATTAGCCAAGAGTTTAGACTATTAGTTAATTTTAGTTTTAAATCACATAAACCTCAATTGTTGATCATCTTGGATAGCAATCAGCTATACACTAAGAAAATACTTTTTAACTCCAATCCCTATCGATACAGCATTATAATTTACTATATTCGCCTAGCAAGCATATTTAAGTGTGTGATTTAAGCTCGTCTGTTCTTAGTGTGGATGGTGTGTTGAGACTTCAGGGTTGATTTTTTCATGACCCAAACTTAGGGAGGCGTGGCTGGCACTCGGTTCCCTATTAGCCCGAACGAACCACTCTGTAACTCATTCATTCCTTTTGGAACTATCATGGGCCAACATGGCCACAACTCGTGATGTACAACTGTAAGTAGGAAATACTGTATCAATAAACTATCGTTCGTAAAACATGAATACATATGGGCCGTCAAGGCCTCTGACATACTGTACAAACTAAACTTCTGTCTACAAAGCCTCTAAGATTATTTAACATCAAACAGGATAGGGCACCAGCTTACCATACGTCTATAGAAAAACTCTGACACAATGACTCATAGACTCGGTTGCACTCCGAATGAGGTGGAGTCTTACCGATCCATCGCTGAATGCAAACCTCGCCTACTATAAGGTCTCATCAATTCGATTATCTAAACCTGCAGGCATGAATGCAGCGTCCACAACAAAAGGGCGTCAGTACGAATAATGTCCTGAGTATGTGAGACAATATACTGAAAGTTGAAACTGAACTGATAATATAATAACTTAAAGTAACTAGAAGTTTAAGATAATCTAAAGATATGCTTACCTGCTGATATTGATTCAAATCTCTCAATATAGTAAGTAAAATAGTTTTCCGGCCCTATAAGGCTCGATATATATATATATATATATATATATATATATATATAACTTCTCTACCGTAGTAGGCTCGCTCGTAGGCGCTCGGCCATACTAGGCTCTGTATCTCAACCAACTCGGCTCGCTCATAGGCGCTCGACCACAGTAGGCTCGGTATATAACTTCCCATATGATCAGAGGATGCCCAATAGGGGCTTGCCCATCGATTATAGCTCGATGGTAAAGAAAATACTGTAATATTGTATATATAGACTCTCTGCTCTCTTGACTGGAAGAAGGAAATACTCAATTGAATATTGTAACTNAGCCAGGCGTTTGGCTCTTAAGGCCAGGGGGTGCCTGGCGTTAGCCAGGCGTTATCCTTCAAACTCCTGGGGTGCCTGGCGTTAGCCAGGCGTTATCCTCCAAACGCCTGGGGGTGCCTGGCGTTAGCCAGGCGTGCGTTATGCTCCAAACGTCAGGGGGTACCAGGCGTTATCCAGGCGTTACCCTTCAAATGCCTGGGTACCTGTTTCAGTGAA